>MU226477.1:468424-506482 GCA_018584345.1 Thuja plicata
GACAGTCATGAGACTGATTCAAGGATGGTAGCGTAGATGTCAGATACTTAGTGACAACCTATGTATTGAAAATCCTCTAACAAGGTCACACTTAACAGTGTGTTTGTAACCTTTAACAGGGTTGGCTTCTAACAGGGCTCACTTCAGAAGAGTGAAAATTTGGGGTACCGGTCCCAATGGTTTTTCTCTTAACAGGGTTTCCACGTTAAAATATTTATGTTACGTGTATGGTTTATTACTTTAGCATTTTACATTCTGCAAATGCATTTATGGATTGACTGGTATACTCTGCACATTTACTGAGTATCGGTAAATATAGTTTACTGCTTATCGATTATCAAGGAGAATAAGGACAGACAAGGTAAACTGACAGACAGTTATTTGTTTCAAGTATTTCAATGGCATGCATCTTGTTGGGACTTAATAATTAGAGAAGTATTGATTGGTGGATTAAAGTTTAAATTGGATAAATTTCTGAGGCCACTAATTCACCCCACCCGCCTCTCAGTTATTACTAACAA
The DNA here is from genome assembly GCA_018584345.1 of Thuja plicata. Lineage (NCBI taxonomy): Eukaryota > Viridiplantae > Streptophyta > Pinopsida > Cupressales > Cupressaceae > Thuja > Thuja plicata. The sequence continues at coordinate 468,946 of MU226477.1, forward strand.
ATCATTCTTACCATCTGGGTCTCTTAACCAATTTGTAGCATCTTTATTTGCTCTGTTAGATGTAGGTTGATCTCCTTTAGATTTGTGATGTTCTCTTCTGATGTATCTGATACATTACTTGCATTTGATCCTGAAGATTTAAAGAAATCTGGAATTGCTTCTTCCTGATAGTCTATTTCATTGTTCCTAGTAGCCATACCTTTTCTTTCATCCAACAGCTCTCTCGTCTTGATTCTTGCTTCTTTATATTGTTCATAGAACATCTGTATCTCAAGATTTTTGTTCTCAATATTCTTATCAAGTTTCTACTTCTCCATTGTATGATCTTTGGTCTTAAGCCTTTAAGCTTTTCAGGAAGATACTTAGCTCTGATACCAATTGTTGGAGTTAATGGGAAGTAGTACTGAGAGGGGAGGGGTGAATCAGTACCTCTAAAACTTTTAACACTTTACTCAATTCATCATTAATGATCATTCAATTCTAATTTACCAACCATTACTTTTATTCTTTCTTATGCATATATTGTTTGTTCACAATCTTTAATAGTTTTCAATCATTCATAGAAACATTCATAAAATTGACAAACACATAACACAAAATATGGTATCACAGAAAACTTCTATTAGGAAGTAAAAATTATGGTGGGGATGGCACCTACAAAACTTCACTATCTGCATAATGGAAGGGAGCCGGTTAAGGCTTACAATTTGATCACTTCTGATGATATACCTTGTTAAGAGTATTAATGTGGAGACCTGTTAAAATCTACTATGTTAAGAGCTTTAGCAACATTGATTTGAGTGTGCAATCAGTTATGAGATTTACAAGAGGACGGTTAAGCCCACCTTTCTTGAAAGGATTTCATTAGTGTACCTCACTTGTTAGAATGAGTACAAATGTTGACCTGACTGTATGCAATCTAGTATTGCTGATTTTCAGATCCATTAAAGCCTTTACAATAATAATATCACCTTGAGTGATTGATGAATACCTTTTCTCTGCTTGTCAGTAGCCTCTGTTTTGTTCTTAAAAATTGATTTGAATTTGTTTTTGTTCTTCTGCATGAATTCTCTATCTGGGCTTTAGTTGCTCTGCGTGGCTACTATCGTCATTGAACAACAACAACTCTCAATGGATTGAGCACCTATTTATACAAGTATTGACCTATCTTAGAATTCATGATTTACAGTGTTAACTCTGAGATCCAAGGTTTACAACTTGACCTTGATCTTTAGTTTGCATGTTTTAAAACAGTAAAATGAATTAAAACAATAAAGATTACATTACTTCCTCCGCACATAATGGATTTAAAAGAAAATTAAAAAGTTATAAATACAACTTCAGTGATTTATCTGATGTGGAAAGTCAGATCTACTTTTTGCGGGATGTAACTGACTATCGGTTCTTGGTGTGTGATGAAAATATGTCACACTTCTATGAATCATTCCATCCAAGGTTGCTCAAGAATGAGCCTCAAATATTGATCCATAGCTCTCTAGTCATGGAGTGCAAAAGTGTGAAATGGAGGCCCTCAGATTGACCTAGTTAGTGCCCATGCAAGTACACCATGAAACAAGAGATTCAAATGCATGAAAATGAGATCTACTCTATATGATTGCAATGCATGAAAGGAAATTAATCTAAATGATAACAATGCATGATTAATCTATGAAAGGAAATACAAATGCAAGTTTAATCTATGAAAATAAACATGAATCTAATCTATATGAGTAGCCATGAATGCAAGAAGAAAAAGACAAGAAGAGAGAAGTTGCAATATCCAAGCTTGAGTGCTCAAATCCTCCTCCAAAATTGCTCTCCAAACCTGTAGCATAACAATACTATGAAAACCTAATATGAAAATGAGAAAGAGAGAGCTCCTTATAAAGAAAAGTGAACGATTGAGATTAAGAGGTAAAAAAAAAATAATCAATGGTTGAAATTAAGAGGCAAAAACCCACCACTTAGAAAGATGTGATGAAAAAGAGATTTTTATTTAATTTATTGCCTTTTTCATCAAATAAAGTGCTTTAAGTCGGGATTTTTATTTATTTAATTAAAAGAGGGGTTTTCTTTATAATTAAATAAATTAGAAGAATTTTGTTTAATTAAATGGGAGGAATTTGAATTTAATTAAATAAGAGGAATTTTATTTAATTAAAAGGGAGAAATTTAATTTAATTAAATAAGATAAATTTTATTCAATTAAAAGGGAGATTAAATCTTTTAATTAAATAAGATAAATTTTATTTAATTAAAAATAAAATTAAATCTTTTAATTAGATAAAAATGATCAAACCTTAGGAAATATTGAAATAATTGAATTAATTACAATTTGATCAAGGAAATTGATTTGAATTGAAAATATTGCAAAGCATTGATTCAGGAAATTGATAAAATGATAAAATGATAAAATGAGGCCCAAAGTCTAGGCCACCATTTTAGGGTGCATACACTTGGTTGTTAGTTTGAACTTGCAGTCTGTCGACGTTCCTTGACTGAACTGTTCATCGGGTTCCCTGTATCTGTCGGGTTCCTCTCTTTGTTGTACTGTTGGGTAGCACTGTTGTTACTCGCCGGATATTGTTTACCTTTTTGTCATTGGGTAACACTTAACAGTTTTTGTCAGGTAACCTTGGCATCGGATAGTGATGTGCCCTGTCTGTCGGTGTAGAGTAAACCGATGGTGCAAATCATGTTTTTCTATAAATATACTAATGGAAAAATATAATGCCTTCAATTGGAGACACAGAAAGTTCTATTAATGACGGAATCATCTCTAGTTTGTATTCTCCCATACTGGTTTCTTCAAGTTTTAGTGTATTTCCAAATCTTCACATTACCATGTCTTTAGACATTTTAGGTACATATTCTTTTGGGACTTCCTTATTATGAGGAACCATACTATATGCTTTAACATTATTACAAGTGTAACTAGCATCTACAGGAATTGTTACTTCCACCCCATTATGTGGGAATTTGATACATTGGTGGTAAGTAGATGGTACTGCTTTCATTTCATGAATCCAGGGTCTCCCTAATAGTATGTTGTAGGCCAAGGGTAGATCTAGAACTTGACAGATCATATTTCTTTCAATTGGTCCTATTCTGATTGGTAGAATAATGAGGCCTTTGGATGACCTTTCTTCTTCATCATAAGCTTTGATAGTTATCTTACTCCTTGACTCAATGGTTTGTTCTAAAATTCTCAGCTTCTTTATTAGATTGAGAGTACAAATGTTCAACTCTATGCCTCCATCTATCAATACACGTCTAATATGGGATTTGCGAATTAGGAATTCAATGTGTAGGGTTTGGTTATGCAGATGAGTTAAGGATTTGTCATCTTCTTCTGAAAATGAGAGATAATGTGGAGCTGAGATATGATTAACCATTGCCTATAATTTTTCTACATCAATGTCTTTTGGAACATTTGCAAAATGTAGGGCTTGCTCAAGAACTTTCCTATGCACTGAAGAGATTTTGAGTAACTTAAATATAGAAGTTTTAGCAAAGGTTCTTTGTAATTGATCCACCAAGTTATAGTTTTTAGAAGCTATGGTAACTGTTTGTCTCATTGTTGTTGGTTTGGAAATTGTGACAACTAGTGTTTTGGAAGATGTTGCTTGTTTGGAAGAGGAGCTAGCTCCTTTGATTGTGACTTGTTCTTAACTTTGAGTCACCGCATTTGATTGGGTTGATGTGTCTTTGACACCTTTAATAGTAATCACATTGATTGATTTGTATTTAATGTTCAACATGTTGATCACATTATCGTTATTGGAGTAGGTGTAATTCACTTCGTTTCATTTTCCTATAGAAGTTTCCCTTTTTTTGTAGTTAGGGACTGATTTGTTAAATGTTGTATGGTCTTCATTAGTGGTGTGTCCTTCCACTTTGATCTTTCCTCCTTCCATAAGGTCTTGTATAACGTGTTTAAGCTTAACACAGTTATTAGTCTTATGTCCCTTATTTTTGTGAAAGACACAATAAGAATTGTCATCCCACCATCTCAGTTTGACTTTTGGTTCCCATGGTTTTGAATCTGGGATTGTAAGAACTTTGTTGTCTAAGAGTGTCTTCAAAATGGTCTCAAGAGGTTCTCCCAAAGGAGTGAATGTTCGTTGAGGTCTATAAGTCCATGGTCTACTCTTGTTGTTCTCATTGTTTTCTTTAGGTATTATGTTTGTTACCTTGGCCTCTTTGTTTGCTTGTAAGTTGTTTGTTAAATTGAACACTACTAGTTTAGGATTAGCATTGGATGTGTCTATGACTCCATTGTTAACAACATTATTGTTTTGTTTCCACCACTTAGGCTTGTTGTTGTATTTGGTAGATTTACTATCACTTTGGAGTGTGATTTATCCTATCTTAACCATGACCTCTTCAATACGGATGGAATTTTTGATCATCCTATCAAAGCTAGGTGAATCTTGCATTTGAAAAGCATAGATTAATTCAGGTATCAAGTTGTTAATAAATATTTCCATCTTTTCCAATTTGGGAATAGCTCTTGAGTACCTAGAAAAGATTTTCCTCCACCTTTGTAAAAGTATGTAAAGGATTCACCGGTCCTTTGCTTTGTGTTACATAGGTCCATCATGGTTATGTTATGTTGTAAATTGTAGGAGTAATGTTGATAAAATGTTGGATTAACTCCTCAAAATATTTTACCTTTGGTGTGAGTTTAGAGAACCACTCCATAGTATTTCCACCTAAACTTCTCAAAAATAGCCTCATTAGGTAGGTAGGTTCATGCATGTACTCTATGCTTAGAGCACAAAATTATCTTACATGGTCATGTGTATCAGTCTCTCCCATATAATTTTCATATTTGGGCCCTGCAATGTTGGGAGGAAATGGAATCATGTTGATACTCTTGTCAAAAGGAAATGGACAAATGTGGTCCAAAGAGTATTTTTTTGTTGGTTTGACCTTTTCTTGTTTGAGTGTTGCAAGTTAGGCTTGCATCAAGGTCAATTATTTGGTGAGAATAGAGATAGGGGTTGGTATCTCTTTTTCTTTTAGTCTTTCAACATCATAATCTTTATTAAGGGTAAGAATGAGGCTTCTTGGACAATTAGCCACATAATTGAAAAAATTAAATCTTTAATGAACCTTTATAAAGAAAGTCACATAACCCATGTGTTTAGGGAAGGAAATAAGCTAGCCGATGGCTTCGCTAATGCAGGGGCTCAAATTGACATCATCCAATCATGGAGAGGGGAAGCAGATCTCAATATGGATATTTTATGTCTTATCAGGTGCGATAAGATTAACCATATTGAAGGCTCAATAAATAAACATAATTAATGATGAGTAGATCACTTAAGATTAAGTGTGATGATAGATGTCAGTCAAGGGATGTGAGATTCATGAAGAATGTGACTTCACATGGTTTGTGGGTTCTAGCTAGCATTTTGAAATAGAAAAATCACAATAGTCTTGCGTTTCAGTGTCTTGCATTTCACCCCATTCACTCTCTGAAAATTCAGAAATCTTAGAGCATAATGGGTGGTGGTCTAAAGAGGGAGGATCTGATGGACTGTACGAAGCGGAAACAAAAAAAGAAAGTCTGGAAGAGGTTGAAGAAGGGTAGTGTGACCCAGTATTTGGAGAAGCTACATGGATGGGACAAAGAAATAACTTAAAAATTTGCAAATGGCTGGAAGAAAGGAAAGGTGAATATGTGGGGAAAGTATTTTACTTTGACTATGAGCATAATTTTAGAAATTACGGGCCTTTTCTATGAAGGCATGAAGTTTTACAGGGACAACAAGAGGATTTGGACTCAAGCTTTCAAAATCTTCCCAAAAATCGAAGAAGAAGAATCCCTTTTGAGCAAAGGGACGAGGGATTATGTGGATATTAACAAGATTAAGAGTCACTGGGCTAACATTTTGACTGTGATGATCAATTATTTCACCCTGGATGCTCGCTACTCCAAAATTTACAACCTACATTTTGTTCTTGCAAATCATTTTAGGCATAACAAAAAGGTGTTGTTTCCCTTCTATCTTCTGAGCTCACTGAATAATAGTGTCATGGAGCATAGGAAAAAAGTGAGCAACCCAGTGCTTCATGAAGGGCTTATTCTATTAATTTTAGAATACGCTAGAAATCAAATCCCAGAACCCATTCCAAAAAGGGTTAAAGGGAATGCTAAGCAATTTAAGTTGGATAGTAAAAAGGAGAACCCGAAGAAAAGGGTTGTGTGTGAGAAATTACACCTTCATGAAAGTAGGATTCTAAAATACAATTCTATGGAATGAAATACAACAATTTAATCTAATAATTGCAATTAAATCCATGACATCTCATGGTTCCCTAGCTAAGATTTGTTAAGAGAGCTCTCAGCCTTAATCTCTCTCAAGGACAATCCTAGAATGAGAAATTTAAAGATAAAATGCCTAAATCTAGCTCAAATTCTCAAGATGATATAGAATTCTAACTCAAATGCTCATGATATGCTCCTCAAATCAACAATTTGCTTCTACAAATGATAAAAATGCTTCTCAATTTCTCACAATGCTCTCAATTGCTCATAAATTGCCTATAACAAGGATGCTTTGCACTTGAATTTCTAGGATATGAAATGCATAGAAAATAGCTTGTATTTATAGCAAATTCCCAAGGGTAGGGGGTAGAGTGAATTAACCATGGGTTAATCCTTGGTTGAGTTTGATCCCTCAAATGGTTTCAAATGGGGGGACCATTTAAATGGTTGTCCTCAAAGGGTGGGACAAGAAGACAAAATACTCAATTCTCATTGGTTGATCAAATTGAGTTGAAAGAAATTAGGATTTATTTAATTCAATCATTTAATTAAATTCACCATGTAAGGGTGAATGGGTTGGAGTTGATTTTTGATTTAAAACTATACAATTAATTGATTAAAATCAATTATATAATTTAATTGATCCCTTTTAGGCTTGAATTTGATTATTTGATTTAATGATTATTTAATCCTTTGATTTTAATTTGATTTTGTCTGATATCCTTGATAAATGTCCATTTGATTTGATTTTAATCCATTTTGATGAGATTTAGGGCAATTGGCTGAGATTTGCATATTTGAATGATTAAGAAACACCTGGTCAATTTTAGGTGTCTACAAGGGTAAGGAGAAAAAAAAAGGTGAATCTAGAAAGGTAGGAGGAGATTGAAGACCAAACCCTTGACAGTCACAGTAACGAAGAAGAGATTCGGGAAGAGGAGAAGGAGGAAACAACCATGATAGAAGATGAAGCTCAAGAGATAAATGAGGAGGCTATGGTGAATGATAAAGATGAATAGGAGAACAAGGAGGAAACCCAGATAAATGAGGAGGAAATTCCCTTGAATGATGATGATGAGAACAAGGGAAATGAAGCCGAAAATCAAGAGGTGGAAGAAGAAGAAGAAAAAGAGGGAGACGACAAGGAGGATAAAAATGAGGAAATGAAAGATAGTAAGGACAAGGAGAAGAAGATAGAGCGGCCAAATTTGAAGGCTGGAAACAAGAAAAAGAAAAGACAAAGAATGGACCCTGATCACAAAACTATGGTAGGGTTTGATATTGATGATAGAATTCTAAAGAGAAAGGAGGACCACTGGGCTAGCATGGAGAATTGGCTCAGTGAGGAAATGAAGGCCATGAAGTCACACCTGAATGAAATGCAAGAAGCTATGGATCCCTTCAAAACCAAGATGGAAGAAATGGAGAAGGACCTGCTGATTAAGGTAAAAACAACAACAATGATGAGGATATCACAACCAGATTCAATGCTCTTGTGGAATAAAAGTTGAAAGACATAAAAAATAAAATCAGCCACAACCGGCATATGATAAGTATTATTCTCAAGAGTAGTAACATAGGGCTTCAAATCTTTGTTCAAAATCTCAAATCATTGTATGCTTACTTGGAGAGTAGTCTGCTAGAAAATACTACTATTACTATAGATGACAAAGTAGGGATCTCGGGCCCAGGGACCAGAACCCGAAGTGGTATTAAAAGGAAAGTTCTAGAGATTCCAAAAGAGATGAAAGCACTGAAGGAGTCCATTGATAAAATGGAAGAAATGCATAAAGAGGTTGAGGAAGCCTATGAAAGTGTGATGTAGTTTTTATCCGTTCTAGAAACTTTGCTGGAAGTTGTGCTGGTAATTGTGCATTTTTTTGGGAGTTTTTTATTTTCCTTTTTTTGGGTTTTGGGTGTTTGTTGGGGTCCTACTTTTTGTTCGTAGCAGGATTTCTATGTGTGTATGGGCTGATGATGCTTATCTCTAGTAATCTATTGTAAAAGGTTTTGGGGTCCTTTCAAAACTTGTTTTTACCTTAATAAAAAATGTCATAATATTTAGGGAGTTTGACTCCAAGGGATGCTAGATGTAGAAAATATTTTTCCTTGTCTTCACCAATGTCCTTTAGAATTTTCTAATTTGTTTGAGTCTGTTATACTCTTCCTCGGGTACATCTCTGTCACTATCTGAGTCAAATAAAGGATGGTTGATATGTAGTTCCTCTTCGCTAGTACTATCTTCATTTCTTTGGTTTTGGTCATTGTTGTATTCTTCAAAATCTCTACTCCATTCATTTCGAGGAGCATCCATTGCGGGTGATTCTGTATCAAATAGGGGATTACGAGATGTTTCTCCTTGTTGAAATTATAGTAATATAGGAGGTACTTCTGATTCACCCACAAGATACTTGTTGTAGCTTGTGTTAACCATGAAAGTTGAATCTCACCTTTGTCAAAGGTTTCTAATAGTGTCAAGTAGAGTCTCAAATTGTCTAAGTAGTCTCAAATTGTCTAAGTAAGTGTGTCCAAGTATAAGTTTGTTTGTGGTTGGTGAAAGTGGATGACTCCAGTGTCAGAGGGTTAGAATTCCCTGATAGTGAGCTGGGAATCAAGATGTTTTGAGAAGTGAGTAGACCACACATTTTGAGACCAATTGTGAGAACCCAAAAGGACATGCAAGGTAGACCTCTAAGAAAGTTTTGAAACAATGACAGGTGGACCAAAAAAAGAAATCGGACCAGACTAAAGAGCCAAAAGGGTATATAAATGTACTAAATTTCTCTCAGAGACAAGTATGCAAGTTCCCACTGTCCTAGATGTGGCACACTAAATGTGAGGTTATGCCAAACTAGATGCGAGCTTTGATATACTAAATGCGAGCAAGATCCCTGAAAGTGATGCAAGAATAACCAAAAGTGATACAATACCCTAGATGCGAGCCTAGACAGACTAAAAACAAATCTCTGATAATTTTAAGATTTTTGTCAGATTTGTCTTGAAATGCGTGAAATTTGTCTGATAGAAGAGGTTTTCTGAGACTTTTCCAGTGAGTTGTAAACAACTTGTATGTCAAGGAATGAAGATTATTTCTTTTTTTTTGGATTTAATCTTTTTAATGAGTCTTTTTAACACATCAAGCAATGTTATTTTGTTAAGGGTGACAACACACTTTCCTTATTCCCTAGTTTCTAAGCATAAAATGAAAATATTTTCTCATAGACTTAGGCATACACTCAAATGCTAATCAAAATATAACCATCACCAAGCACATAATGGATCCAGTCATGATGTCATATTATCCGACTCCAAATGCAAGTGAGGGCATGAAATGACGAGTATCTTGGGGCAATTACTATTTGCCTTGCATAAATATTATCACCTTATTGGTGATGAATCATGTAATTTGACTATAAGTGTTTATTATGTTGGGGCATCCATTCGCAACCGTCTCCCATAGAATTGCACAAGGAAAAATTGAGGCGTATAGCCCTATGAGTACTCAAATGTGTGTAGTCTCGCAAGCAAGATTCAAGCGGCTCCGCTCTACACACACTCAATTATGTTCAAGGAATGATGTCAAAATTCCAGGAACAAAACCAATTACATCTTTCGAGGCTTTGGCCTACAAGAAAGAAATTATTTATAGTGAGTTGGAAGGGTTGGCATCAAACATGTCCTCAGTTGGGTCATCCCAAGAGATCTTTTCCTCAACTGGTAGGCCCTCTAATGTTTTGAAAGCAATTGAAAAGGATTGGTGAGCTTAGGAGTCTAGATTTCTAATTCTTCAAAAGAAGAAGAGCATACTCTCCTATTCCATGTCATTTTCTCCCACAAACACACCAAGAAAGTTCATTCCCTCAAACTAATTCACTCAAAACTCAATCTCCCATGACGAGTCTTTGATTCCTCCAATTGGAAGGAAGAACAAATTCTCTAGTGAGACTAAGTGATAAGCTTAAGTTTGATGTTAAATTCCTATTTAAGAAAGCACAAAGTACTTGAAAAGAAAATTTTATGTTCTTCAATTTCCTCAAATTAGGTGATTTTCTTGTTCAATTACTTTTCCCAAAATTAGACAATGAATTTGCTTGTTCTTTTTCCCACAAGATTTAGGGTTTTGCTTGGTTCAATTACTATCCAAAAGAATTATACAATTTAACATGTTCATTTAGCCACAAGATTTAATGCTTTTTTTTGTTCAATTACCTTCCCAAAAGAAATTATAAAATGTGAGTTTGCCTTGTTTAATTTTCCCCACAAATTCTTCTCAAATCCTAAATCGACTTTTGAGTTTCTATTTTTCCTCAAAGGAAAAGAGCATAATCCTCTTGTCAATGTAGTAAGTGATTGGAAAATGTTCTTAGTTTTAAAGATTTGAACAAATGAAATCAATTTAAACCATTCAACCACTTGCAAACCACAAATTAGTAATTTCTTTCCACCTTTTTGAGAAAAAAGGCTCTGACAGCAACCTGCAATCAATAGTTAGGCTATTTAAAGGATAGAAGCAAACAAGGTCACAAGATTAGTGGTTAGACATTTTAATTTGCAAATCAAATAACCAGATGAGATTTCCTTTCCTATATGTGATCTTAGATATCCTATAGTGAGACCCTTTCCTAGATGTGATGATTTTCACAAAAGGTGACACAAAATATACGGGATACAAGACTTTACCAAAAGTGATATGGATTCCCCTTATGCGAGTTCTAAAATCTGGGATGCGATCCAATTTCTTGAATGTGATGCAATTTCCTGCATGCGAGCCTTGGTGACTAAAGGCGACTTTGTACCTAAAAACAAAGAAGACAAATCAGTCAAAAATGATTAGAAGGTTTGGTAAAATCCAAGGATCGGTACCACGGTGGGTGCCAGAAATGTGTGTGTTATTTTGTGTACCTATTATCTGCAACACAACCCTTCAATAAGTCATTGCATTAGTGAGATAACATGAAAAATAGGAGTTAGAATGCATATCAATCACTAAAATCAACCTATTGCTTCCTATCTAAGAAGAGTTTGAAGAATGCTATAATGTGCCCTCAGATTATGCTTTAATTAGTGACATATACATGCTTAGAATGGAATATTTGAAGGATTTAATCTAAAATGCTCAAGAAATATTCATTTTAAAGCTTCAAATGAAAGATTATAGTAATTTCTAAGAAAGATGAGCTAAAATGCATTAAGATCTATGAAAATAAGAGCATCATAAGTTTACTTTTCAATTCTCAAATTATGGGCCAATTGAGCTTAAGATTCATTCCATTTATAGAAGAATTTGAGGAATGAGAGGTTAAGATTGAAAGTGGAAGAGAGGTGGAGATTGAATCTTTGGTGATCCATGTGAGGTGATCGAAGTGATTTAACTCTTATTGGCTAGGGAATTGACTTTCCCTTTTGCAAATAAGGAGTTGTAATTAGGATTTATTTAATTCCTTTTTATTAATTACTTTAACCATGTATTTGATTTGTTTTTTATTTAATTGAATTGATTTGATTTAATTGGCTAGGCAATTAATTTAATTTAGTGATAAGATCACTTATGATAAGATCACTTAGGAGATTAAATTTGATTTAAATGAATAATGTCAATTAATCGAAGAATTATCTTGACATAATTAGGGGTATGATCACACTTAGGGAAAATAGGGTCTACGGTCAGAGCAGACCAAATTAGGGTGGCTACACTTACAAATATTTTATCTTCTTGTGCCATTTCTCTATCATTTTCTACTTGGTTCTTTTTTCCATGAATTCACATATTCTGACTCAATGAATTTATTGTTCTCTCTTCAAATTTATGACTTCTTCATGTAAATTGAGATTCTTTGCAAGTAGTTCTTCAATGGCTACATCAGCTTCTTCAAAATTTCTTTCTTTGCATAAATCTTTAATTCTTTCTTCTATGTAACCTTTGTCATTCATTTGCATTGCTAAATCTTTTCTTCTTTTTAGGGAATGAGAGAGATGCTCCTTGAGTCTTCTGATTTGATCCATGGACACTTGTAGATCTATCTTTTCATTTTTAATGGCTTTCTCCAGCTTGTATATTTCCATTGCTTCTAATCTTTGCTCAAGTTTTTAAACTTCTGATAAGAGAACCTTCGCTGTGATACCAATTTTTGGAAATATATTACAGGCTAGATGACTGAGAGGGGGGGTGAATCAGGAACAAATAAAACTTATTCTCTTTTATCCTTTATTAGATTGGCTAATCTAATTGTATGCATGGAACATAAAAGCAAATAACGCTTGACACAATATTTGGTTACCCAGAAACCTTCCAAATAGAAAGTAAAACTGGGGTGGGGATGGCACCCACAAGATTTAGTACTGCAGTAATAAATTTGGTCAAATACAGCTTACGATTGACCACTTCTGATGGTTTTCCATGTTAGGAGCAATAAGGACTGTTAGGTCCACCTTGTGAAAGGCTTTATACAATACAATAAAGTATGCACTTTGTTAGGAGATTTGATAAGGACTGTTAAGTCCACCCTGTTAAAGGATTTTGTCGATACACCTATTAGGATGAACCAATGAATGATTTGCTATGCAACTCTGATTTTTTGAATAAGATCCTTTGATGTAATATTGATCACCAAAATGTGATAGATGAGTCTCTGATATTCATTTGTACTGTTGTAGCCTTCTAATCAATCTGCCACTTCATATTCACATTCATATATTCATTCTGTCAATTTGGATAAACAAAGTATCTTACATATATATTGTTAGGAATAAGGTGTCTCAACCTTGTATATTTCCTTACATTTGATATTATTTTTTTTGTATTTAATTGTTTGAAAATAATGTATTTAAGTTTGATATTTGTTCTGTCATTTAGTTGAGTGGACATGTTGTGTTTTTACTCCACTTGGAAGATGACAAGGATGATCAAACTTGGTCTAGGTGAATAGAGGTTATTTGCCAAATGTCGGCACTTTGGACAATGTGTAAGGTAATCATGACTGAAATGGTTATGACAGATTCCTATGACGGTCATTAATATTTGTAAGAGCTAATTGTGAAAGATTTGATGATAGGTGAAGACATGCAAGACATGTGGCAACTAATTATGTTGAGTATTGTACACTCTTCTTCTTATGCATGGGGTTCCTATTTTTCCAGAGAATGGTAAAACCCTAATACAGTTATCTTTGGAAGTTGCCCTAAAAAGGGAAGTGCATGATATAAGTGTTTCTGGGTTGCAAATCATAGAGTGAAGTTAGTGTATTGTTGGAATGTTGTTATGCTGTTGGATTTGTCTTCAAGTGTCAATTATCTCCTAAAAGAACTTGCATTGCAAGTGTATTGTAAATAGCAATAGTTTTGATTAATACATTGTGCAGGTTTTGGAGTGCTAGGGTTTTTTACCGGAAGGTTTTCCCCAGGGTAAATCATTGTGTCATTCTCATTTTTCTATGTATGCATGTTATTGTATTATCATTCTGTAATTGATAAGGGTTAAATCTAAATTTGCACAATCCTCTTCTCGGGAGTTTAGCATAGGGAACTATTTTCCGCACACTTAGTTTCCTTTCATACATAGTATCCAAATCAAATACCTCTAAAATTTGGCTACTATCATATAAAATAGTATCAAACAATATGAACTAAGTTGATCCAATGTTGATACTCTGGTCCAGTAATCCACTCGGGTGATATACTAACACTCGGGTGACACAGTGAACTGGCAACTCTGGCACTCGGTTGACACTGGGTGCTCAGGCCACATTGATCACTCGAAGATGGTAACTCAGGTAGCACTAGTGACTCACGTGATACTTTTTTGAACTAACTGCTCGGTCGACACTGCAACTTCTTAGCTCGGGTAACACTTTAAGCTGCTATCTTGGTCAACACTGTAATCATATAAAATACTAAGTGTTTTGGCACTAATTTACTACATGTCTTGCCATAAGGTCTACAAAAGGTAGAATGGAGATTTGTATGGATTTAGTTATGGTCACTTGTATTTTGGAGTTGTATGAAGAGAGTTACAATGTGTCCTTGATATGCAAAGACTATAACAGGAAAGTAGGGCAGATGAAAGGTCGTGATGATTAAGGGAGTAAAGTATAGATTACAGTAGTGCTATTTTAGATTTAGGTCAGGTCTTATCCCATCTTAATGGATATTTGATCGCATATTTTGTATTTTCTCTTGGGTTATGTGTTGGACACATTTGGTGATGCACTTGTGAGCCGACTGGACATATTATTAGATCGGGTATATAAGTAGATATGTTTTTTAGATGCGAAGATAGAGAAGTTGTGTGTGAATGCATTATGATGTTAGAATAATGCATAGGATATTGCAAGATATAACTGGAACTACTTAAGCATAGAAGAAGCTTGTATAGTTCATCTTTTGTAATTTTAAAGAGACAGTTTTGTATAGTAAGAGCAGTGAGCTCCTTGTATTATCCCTAACAGGGTTTGCATCCTTTAACAAGGATTTATACTAAATGTAATATTCAGCTTCTAGCAGGGATAGGTCTCCTAACAGGGACATTATACTCTTAGTGCATAATTTTTGGGTACCATCCCCACTGAGGTTTTCCCTTAACAGGGTTTCCTCATGAATAAATCATGGTGTTATGAGTTATTTACTTTATGCTTATGTTCTCTTCATTTCACTTATTGCATGGTTAAGTTTGAATTGCTTAAAGTTAAATAAAAGTCAAACAACATTGATTCACTCCCCCCCCTCCCAGTGTTGCTTGATCCTAACAAATGGTATCAAAGCTTGAGGCCCTTGGAGAGAAAGCCTAACAACTTGAGGGAGATCTTGATGGATTCAAGAAGTTTGGAAGAAAATCTTGAAGCAGTACTTCAAGACACAGATAAAGATAATGTTGATAATGTGGAATTAAAGTTCAAACTAAGAAGAGCTGAAGATTACATCAAGAATCTTAAAGATCAACTTGAACATTCAAGGAACAAAAGGAAAGAACATGTAGAGAAGATAACGGAACCTAAAAATGATTCATCAGATCTGATTGAACAACTTAAGTAGGAAAAGGAAGCATTGAAACATGATTGTGAAGTTAATACTTTACAAATGTCCAAGGACATTCAGCAAGAAAAAGATGAAAAGAGTATACTTGAAGAGACCTTGAAGAATGCAAAAGTACAGATGAGAAAAATGCAGCTTGAACTTAATGATGTCATAATCAAGTATCAGGAGTTAAAAAAGTATAACTATATCATTAAAGGAGAACTTGTTGAGGCAAAGAATCATATTGAAAAACCTCATGCGAGCAGTGACAAAATTGATGAATAGATTGAGAGACAAAAACCTAAAGGTGATACAAATGGAGTTGGTTTTGATGAAGCTGAATGTTCTAAATCTCAAGAAGAGAAATTACAAGACAAAGAAGAGAAAATACCTAATAATAATGAAGGATATAGAGAGCAATTCAGACCCTTCAGGGCAAGATGCTTTGAATACAAAAAAATTGGTCACATGAAGAAAGATTGCAGAGGTAAGAAACCTTACAAACCCTTCTCTGGTTATTATTTCAATTGTTATGAATATGGGTACAAGAAGGTAGAATGTAGAAAACATGATCAATCATCAAAGAAGAAATATTATATCAGTGAGGAAAGAGAAGCTAAGATCACATGTTATAAATGCAATAATCAAGGACACATAGCAAAGTTTTATGGATATAATGGACTAGCAAGCAACAAGAAACCACCTACAGTGATAAAGAGGAACATTGGTGATTTTGGTAAGAATATGGCTGAGTATAAAGATGAGTTAAATAAAAAGTTTACAAAGGAAGGAAACAAGGATAGTGATAAGGTATGGAAAGCAAAGAATCAAAGTGAGCCACAAGATCAGGGAGAAATAATAGATGCTACTAGATCTTTGTCTGATGTTATCATTGCCACATCAGCCTAAAATGGCCAATCATGGCCTTAGGGGGAGCTTTGGAGAAATATAACAGTAAAATATCTAGCCCCTTGTATGTAGAATAAGTATATGCAAGCTTATGGACATACATGGTAAGGTATTTAAAGTTCATATCTATGATCGCATGGTTATACATGTCTCATTGGATGATCGCCTAGAAGTTGATGGAAGACTGGAGTATAGAAACTTTATGGTATTACATAGGGAACTATGTTAGGTTCAAATACTATGAGTTATAAGTAAAATATCTTAGTCATTTTGATCACAATTTGTGTAGATAAGAGCAGCAAGTGAAGGAGTGAGGGTATTCCTATGATCGTGAGTTGTGCTTACCCTAATTCCGTGTGAAAGGTATTTGACTCTATCTGTGAGCTTTGTATATCATGGATAATCTACATAGGTATAAATTCAAGAAACATTCATACAAATCGATGGAGGATGACCCTGAGGGTGCATTCTCTCAGACTTCACATGATGTTTTACACATCGAGGATATTAGGGCATACATCCACTGCAAGTATGAGACAATTGGAGATTTTGAGATTCACCAGGAGATAGAAGATATGTTGAATGAAGATAAAACATGGAAACCTGAGTTTGCACATTTGAAAAATCTACACATCATGCTGATGACATAATTGTATGAGTTTGATGAAGAAGAATGGATCAAAATTATGTTGAGAAGAATTAATGACCAGTTTCTTTGGATTGGAGAGAAACCTATCAAGATCACAAGTGAACTTATTCATGAAGTTACTGGATTGAAAAATTATGGCATTGTCCCTACTGCGGAGAAGAACATGAAGAAGCAAGTTGAAACCCTAACATACTCAAAGTGGGATAAAAGAGCAATGACGATCACATACATCTTTCAAGAGGAAGTAAGGTTAGTTTCAATGGTTTTGGGATACAAATTACATTATAGCAGTCGACCAAACTTTGATTCTGTTGGAGTAATAATGGTGGCATATAAGATGGTGAAATAAAATGTTCAGTATAATCAATGAAAATTTTTGAAACTACAATTATTGGAGAATGTAAGGTAGATAAAGAAAGATAAGTTGAAAGCATTTAGGTTTGGATCACCCATCTTACACAATTTCTTCCACATAATGCATAAGTTCCTTGGTATGCATCCTAGGGCATGGAAGGAAAATGAACCTATTGCTATTCAAGTAATAAAATTTTACAGAAGGAAAAATAGTAAATGGGTAGATGAAGAGCTCTTTGGTATGTTTAAGATATTTCAAAGAGAAATGAAAGAGAGAAAGAGAATTCCTGAAGAAATGGTTTAAAAATACAAGGATACAGTTTGTTTAATGGTTGAGATTGACTATGTACGCTTTGAAGTAGTGGTACCTAGGATGAAATGGTGCCCTCCTATGGGGTATGAAGTTAGTGTTAAATTTCTTACACTGCAAGTTGATCATGTGTTATCTGTTGATATTGATTCAAGTGAGGAGAGATGGGGTACTTATGAGGAGAAGTCCTCCAAAGTCAGGGAAGAGTTGACTAGAGGTAACAGGAAGAGGAAGATAGAAAAACTTATTGAAAAAATAGCTGAGAAATAATGAATTAGAAAGGTTGGGATGTCTGAGTGGAGAAATAAATTTGTAGAGAAGTCATATGGTTTGGTGGGCTTAGATACTACACCCCTACCTATTTATGAGACTATTGAGGTATCAGACTCACATCTAGCTTTGGTCGTTGTACTTGAAAAAACTCCTAATCCACCTAGAATATCATTGCAGAGGATAGTTGTGGTTAAGGAAGAAATAGAGACCCATGTGAGGACAACCAGGTCCTCTAAGCCTAAATAAGAATCACCTCCTAAGAAGTAGAAGAAACATGAGAAGAAAATTGAAGAAACGAAAGGGGAAAAGGAAACTGTGAAGACAGTTGAAAAAGATAACCCTATGGAAAGGTAGCTATGGAAACATGACTTAAAGGTGTTGAGAAAAAGAATCATTGAACAAGGTAAGATCAATCAGCTACCTAGATAATTTGATAGATATGCTGAAAAATACAAAGTCCTGATTAAAGATATGGTTATAAATCATATACAACTATTTAAGAAAATTTTATTGAGCTAGAAGGTAGTATTCCTAAGGAATTATATGATAGATTAGAAGTAAGGAAACATATAACACTTAAAGAAGATGAAAAGATAAGAGAGAAAGCCATAGAAGAAATTCTACATGTTATTTTGCATGATGAGCACAATAGGATAATGAAAGCTATTAAGTCCTTGTTGAGAATGAAAACAAGAATGATAAAGATAAAGGGCAGAAAATATGAGGATGTTGCAAATGAAACCAATAAAGCTATAAAAATAGTGTTGATGGAAAGTGAGCATGAGAAAGATAAACCTACAAAGTCTGCAACTATTAATCTTAAGGATAACAGAATTGGAGAATCTTCTAATTCTGCACAAACACAAGTTGAACCTTCTAAGGATAAAAATATAATAACCAATTCTACAGTACAATAATGCAGTCAAATTTTTTTGTGGCGGGTGTGTCTATGTCTTTGTACACTTTGCAAGATACTATTGACCCTTTTCAAGGAAATATTGACACTGGTTTTGAAGAAGATAACAATAGTGCACAAGATTCAGTAAATGTGATAGATCTTGGCACTATGACAAAAGAAGAATTGAGAGAGATTATTGAAAAAGGGATAATAAATATATAATTACCAATTCTACAGTATAATAATGTAGTCAAATTTTGTTATGGTAGGTGTGTCTATGTCTTTGTACACTTTTCAAGATACTATTGACCCTTTTCAAGGAAATATTGACACTCGTTTTGAAGAAGATAACAATAGTGCACAAGATTCAGTAAATGTGATAGATCTTGGCACTATGACAGAAGAAGAATTGAGAGAGATTATTGAAAAAAGGAAGAGCGAGGAAGAAAAATAGAATGTTGCTGATATAATTACAAAGGAAGAGATTATGAATGAAGGAAAGAAGGAATCAAAAACTGAGGATAAAACTGACAAAGAGGTCAAACCTTCCCTTATTCCTGTTCCTACTCCTATTAAGGAGAAATATATTTTGACAACTCAAATTTTGGCAAGTGACAGTAAGCCTATGAGCACTAGTGTGGATGAAATGGATGAGGATGAGCTAATGAATTTATCTCTTATGGCCTTTTCTAAGGCTAAGGAAAGATCTAAATAGAAAATTGAGAAGAAGGTCAAGGTATTGGATAGGGCAATGGACTGAATTAATAAACTTTTACATATACCTTTCACCTTCCTAGGTAATGGTGTAATAGAAAATTTTGGCAAAGTCCTTGATGACTTCGATATGGACTTCACTTCTTTGGAGAAGGCTGCAATTGTGAAGGTTGAGAAGGAATACATCATGAATAAGTTAGAAGAGGTATAAAAGTAAATAAAGTGGGATATAGGCATATTAGATACCACTATCTCTGGAATTAGGAGTTGCATTGAACATGGGAAGAAGATATACATCTATTGCATAAATCCTTCTAGGCATGTGCAAAATGTTGTGGACATAATTCACAATGATGAGAAGATATTGGATAACTTGGTGAAGAATTGTGGGTCCTCCTCACAATCACTTACTGAGTTGGATAAGGAAGTGTCCAAATTGTTGGGCAAAATTAGTGTGCTAAAAACTGATAAATCAAGAGTGTTGAGAAAATTTGGTGAGTTGAGGAGTTTTATTACTCCTAAAATGTCAATTTTGGAGAAGCACCTTAAGGACATGGAGATGGATCTATGCCTACAGTACTAAAGGATGCTGAGATTTCATCCTTTACTTTGAATGGTTTAATCCAAGTCAGTCAGACCTTGAAGATGACATGGGAAGTAGATGTAAGGGTTTTGGAAACCTCTTTCCAAGATATACTTCGCATGGTGTAAGTTTTTGATAAGAATTCCTAAATTTTTGCCTTGTATATAGATACATTTTCTTTGACATTGATGTCAAAGGGGGAGTAATGTATAGGTAGATGTACAAGGGGTGTATAGACAATAGTTTGGCATTGGGAACTTAGTCATTTTTCACTAGTGTCACCATCAATTCCAAAGGGGGAGATTGTTGGAAAGTGGCCAAGGATATATATCATATATGTTGTCATTTATGGAAACATTACTTTCCGGTATGGTCTCTTCGAGTATAGTTTAGTTTTGGGTATCCAGTCTTGCAAAAATGACTAAGTCCATGAGCAGTCTCCTGGATATAGTTGCACAATTTTTCCTGACAAGCATAGTATATGGAAAGTTAAGTCATGTGCACTTAGATTAAGGTAGTATGGAGAGTTGTATGGCTTCAGTTATGATCTCTTGTATTTTGGAGTTGTATGAAGAGAGTTATAGTGTGTTCTTGGTATGCGAAGACAATATAACAGGAAAGTAGGACATATGAAAGGTCATGGTGATTAAGGGAGTAACGTTTGGATTACACCAGTGCTATTTTGGATTTAGGTTGGGTCTTATCCCATCTTAATGGATGTGTGAATTCCCATTTTTTATTTTCTCTTGGGTTATGTGTTGGGCACATTTGGTGAGGCACTTAAGAGTCAAAAGGACATATTATGAGATTGGGTATATAAGTAGATATATTTTTGAGATGTGAAGATAGAGAAGTTGTGTGCGAATGCATTGTGATGTCAGAATAATGTAGAGGATATTGTGAGCAATAACTGGAACTACATAAACATAGCAGATGCTTGTATAGTTCATCTTTTGTAATTATAAAGAGACAATTTTGTATTGTAAGAGCAGTGAGCTCCTTGTATTACCCCTAATAGGGTTTGCATCCTTTAACAGGGATTTGTACCTAATGTAATATTTATCTCCTAACAGGGACATTATACTCTTAGTGCATAATTTTTGGGTACCATCCCCACTGGGGTTTTCCCTTAACAGGGTTTCCTCATGGAAAAATCATGGTGTTATGAGTTATTTACTTTATACTTGTGTTCTCTTCATTTCAGTTATGGCATGGTTAAGTTTGAATTGATTAAAGTTAAATAAAAGTGCTACAACACTTATTCACCCCCCTCTTAGTGTTGCTTGATCCTAACAGTCCAAGCATAGTAATTTGGGAGAGGACTCTACAAAGACAATTTTCCTCAGGAAAATTCATGAAGAATGCATGGATGCATTAGAATTGATGGGTAAAAGAGATAGATCTCCTAATATTTTTGGGATGATATCTATAACCTCTCGAGGAATTATTCAAGAGAAAATATGAAGAAGACCAAAAGCATCATGTTCATAGCTTCTAAGATCATTGTTGGAGTCTCTCAAATGGAAATTAGCAATCATCTTACTGATGTGAAGTGGGATATAATTAATCACATGGATACTCAACTGGATATTCTGCAAGCTAGGAGGAAACAAGAAGAAAATTCTACTTTGGTAGAGTATTTCCCTACTTTCCGCTACAAGAAGGGTTGCAAGTGCAAAATAATTTATTGTATGTGTTAGAATGTGAGGTTGATGTGATCGATGTTATTTTAATTAATGTTGTAATTGATGTCAACATATCATTATTCCATCCTCTTGGTGTATCGGTTGTTGTAGAATTGACTGGTTTTGGCATATCAATTGTGTATCGGTTGATGTGCTCTGATATTTTGTATGTTTCGGTTGAAGTTGTCACCGACAGGTTTTAGTGAGTGTTCTTTGTTGGATGCAACATATGGTTGATTGGATTGATCCTATTTGGATGTGTATCCCTTGTATATTTTGGTGTCTCCTATGTATGTGTAATGTGTTGATCATATATGTTGGAACTGAGTGATTTGGAGATGGTGTGGCATGTTGGATTGAGCGAGAAGTGTTGTAATGTTTGAAGTGGTCCTCATTTCATTCCTTACTACTGCAGGAATGTCTTGGTGTGACCTATTTAAAAATTTTTGGCCGAACTGGTGGATTTCATGATGTTGTATATATAAGAGCGAGGAGTTCAATGTTTGGGTAGTGGGATTAGAATTTGTGTGTGGAACAATATCCATATCCAATAAGACTTATGTGTAGTGATATGCTAAGTGATAGTGAATCTGTGTTCATGCAGTAGTGTGTTGATCTTAGCGGTGGATTTTATATCTTTTCATATTTGTTGGTTTTGAGCCTTGTTGTATTGGTAGTGATCCTTTGTGTGTCAATAGTGAGCCTTTGTGTATCGATAGTAAGCCTTTGTGTATTGTTAGTGAGCCTTTATGCATCTATAAGTGAGCCTTTGTGCATCTGGTAGTGAGCCTTTGTAAAAATCACCATACCGGTGTCACCTTAACAGGCATTATACATTTCATGATAATTAGCTTTTCTACGGCTTTTCCCATTTTGGGTTTCCATGTAAAATTTTGGTGTTCTCTGTGTTAGTGTTTCTGTGTTCTTAATGCTTACATTTATGTGGATGTTTGATGTACTTAACTGACAAATCTAAAGTTATCAATATCGTTGACTGATAGAGGAAAATAATTATAAGTTATTTGGGAGTAACTGATTCACTCCCCTCTCTTTTATTCGACATGTTCAACAATTGGTATCAGAGATTGGTTCTGTAGTAAAGATTTTAACCGCTTGAGGAAGATTTGATTGCCCACAAATTGATTATCCCTTTATTTAATGGATTAAATTACAGTTCATAGAAATATCAGATGAAAGGATGATTGGTATCAATTGGTTACAAGACCTAGAAGCATGTGAAGACAAAGTATGTATTTCCTCAGGATGGGCTTACCACTTAGCACAAAATTGAGGCATATGAGGAAAATGAAAAGGCAAGGTATGCTATTAATAGTGCTTTATCAAAGGCTGAATTAGCAAAGGTTATTTCTTAGAAAATTGCTTATGAAGTTTGGGAAATTTTAAAAGAGATCATTGAGGGTAATGATAGACTTAATTTATCTAAGAAACTGATAGCTAAGAGACATTATGAGAATCTGAGAATGGAAGATGGTGACAATATCAAAAGCTATGTTCAGAGGGTTGAGAATGAAGTGAATGAATTCAAGAACCAAGGAGGCACTATTATCGATGAAGACTTTATGGAGAAGATCTTGATGACATTACAAGATAGCTACAGTGACAAGATCTTGATAATTGAAGAGGTATATGATCCAAAGAAGTTTACCAGAGAACAGTTGTTTGGTACCCACTATTGGGATAACTGATGTTGAGTTAAGTTGTGTATGAGTTTGATGCTAGACTGATGATAGGTTGATCAGTTATGATGTTGTCATTGAGGTTAACTTAGTGTTTGTTGGTTGATAGTGAACCTATTATGCTGATGTTTGTTCAAGAGGTCAAATCCTGAGATGTAGAAAGAATTGGAGTGTGTGATCATGAAAGAAGCTTAAGTGATGTCTCTAGATGCTATATCTATGACTGCACAAGTTTATCTTATGTATTGAGTGAGTTATGATTAATTGAAGGTTGACATGTTAACAAGAAGAATAGGATGAAGCACAAGAAGAATGATTTGATGATTGTGTCAACTAGGATTGGATTTAGATGTTGTGGTCATGATATGTTTATTAGAACTATGTTATGAGGTTATGGTTGCGACCATGTCATGTTTTGATGATCGGAAGACAATGATTCAAGTGAAAAAAGGTTGTTCAACAAAGAGTTAAAGGTGTTCTTTAAAATATTCAGTCAGATCCTTGATAAGTGATGATGCACCGTGTTGGTGTTATTTTTTATGTGTTCAAGGGATTGTGGTGATTTTGTTGATCGATGAGGATTGATGATTTGGCATGTTTATAATCGTTTATGATCAGATTTATTAGAGGTTGTGCAAGAACATTGGAAAGTGTATTATGGTTTGAATTTTATTTGTCAAATATATGTGTGATGAATTAGAAGGCCAATCTGAGTTTGTTAGAAAGTGTTCTATATTTGTAACATGTTTTAGGGTTTGTTCATTGAGTGGGAAAGATTGTAAAATATTTTGTAAGGCGGTTAATTTCCCTAATGAACTTATATTGTATAAATATGTAAAATGATGAAATGTACAAGTGTAGATCGTGGATGTAGAGGTGTGATCAAGAAGAGGAAGAAAATATAAGTGTTTATGTATGTAAAGCATAGATTGAGATTGAACTAGATCTGTATTAGCAATGGAAGTGTTACTTTCTTAGATCATTTACTTGTTAATTCCTAACAACTTCATCAAGCTAAAATCCCTTAACTGGGTAGATCCTAACAAGTCTGAATTGTAAATCCTTTAATAGGGTGACTCTTTAATTAGGGTTTTAAATCTATTAATCAAGTTAATCCTTATAGTGTAAAGATCCTAATAGGGATAGAGCTAAATCCCTTGACTGAGTGACTCCTAATAGGTCTTGTTCTTAACTGGGCATTATTGTAAGATTTTAGCAGGGCTAAGATCTTAACTGGGTGTACTTTAGAAGAGTGCAAGTTTTAGTGGGTTTCATCCCCACATGTAGTTTTTCCCAGTTGTGTTTCCATGAGAAAAATTTTGGCGTTATTGTGTTGTATGATTGTGGATGCTTATTCTGAATTCTTATTTTTTCATGCAATGAATGTTTATTGATGCAAGTGGTTGAATGGTTGATGGAAAGTTTGATTTGGTAGATTATTGATTCACCCCCCCCCCCCCTCTANTTCCCCCCCCCCCCCCCTCTAAGTAATCTTGGACTTGATAATACTAACAATTGGTATCAAAGAATAGGTCCTCTTTTTGGTAAGCTTAACAACTTGAGGAAAAGATCAAATGATGAGGAAGGAACGTCCCAAGTTCTCTAAGGACAACTACCTAGTATGGTGTGACAGAATGAATTTATACCTAAAGGGTATGGGACCCCAATACTGGATGCATGTCACAAATAGGTATATCACCCTCATTGGAACTCTCACTATAGACGAACTGAAGGAACAACAAGAGGATACTCAAGCACATAAAGCCATTGTAAGTACCCTATCTGGTGTTAAATATGTTGATGTTAGTGAAGTAGAAACTGCCTATGATGTTTGGTAAAAGTTGAAACTTATCTATGGTGGAGATATTCATGTGAAGAAAGCTAAGGAAGACAATCTTAGAGGAAAATATGATGACATGAAGATGGTGGAAGGAGAGAATATTGCAAAATATGGCCTAAGAATAAAAGAAGTTGTTGGTGTTATCAAAGGTGCTAGTGGAACTATTGAGGAAGATACTGTAGTAAGTAAAATGTTAAGAACTTTATTTCTTGCTTATGCCATTAGAGTTTCTAATATAAATGAGCTAAGAAAATTTGATAGTGTTACTATAGATGGACTGATCGGTAAGCTTACTACATTTGAGCTAAATAAATATGATAACAGTATTCCAAAAATTAAGGTTGCTTTCAAGGCATCAGTGTCTAGTGTACCGGTAAGAAAAGGTAAGGAAACAAATCATGATACTGATCACATGTCAATTTATGCCAGGGAACTTGAAGCTATCTTGGAAGAAGAAAGGAAACAAGGAGAGCTTGAACCTCTACTAGCAAAGAGATTTCCTAGAGGGAATGTTAAGTACAAATGTAAACTTCCACTAAAATGTTTCTCTTGTAATAAGATTGGACATATTGCTGCTAGATGTCATAATGGTGAAAAAAAAAAAAAGTTCAGAAGATTTAAGGGAAAAGAGAAGAAACAATGCTTTGTTGTAGTGGATGAAGGAGTTACTAATGAAGAAACAAGAGATAATGAAGAAGATGAGTTTGTCTTTGTTGCAGTCAAAGAAGATCCATCAGAAGGAGAAAAGGCACTAGTTTCTCATATAAGATGAAATGATGAATGGATTATAGATAGTGGGTGCTCATATCACATGACCGATGATAAGAGTAATTTTATTAAACTTGATGAGTTTTATGATGGTGTGGTAAGATTTGGTAATAGTGGACCTTGTTTGGTTAAAGGTAAAGGCACTATTTTTTGAATGGAAAGAGTAATACTGATGATGTCTATTATGTGGATGCTCTAAAACATAATTTGTTGAGTGTGGGTTAGTTAAATGACAAAGGTTATAGATTGGAATTCAAAGGAGAAGTATGCAGAATAATTGGAAGCTCTGGTGATAAGATTGCTACTGGTAGGCAGACTAGGGGTAATTTATTCCATCTGAATACTATCATGAACAATTTTTTGGTTGCAAAGGTTGAAGATAGTTGGTTATGACATAGAAGGTTTTGTCATGTAAACTTTGATAGTTTGAGATAAAATTATGTAAGACTAATGCAGTTACGGGATTGCTTCAATTAGTCAAACTAGACAACATGATGTGTAAATAATATTAGCTAGGTAAGTTAACTACTTCTACTTTCAAAAGCAAGTCTTTTTCATCTGAAAGTATACTTGATTTGGTGCATACTAGTCTATGTGGGCCTACAAGATAGAAGAGTTATATAGGAGAAATATATTTCATATTGTTTACTGATGACTATTCTAGAATGATGTGGGTGACTTTACTAAAGGAGAAGTCTGATGAATTCCATAAATTCAAAGCATTCAAAGCATTGGTTGAGAAGGAATCGGGTAAGAGTTTTAAATATTTAAGTTCTAATAGAGGAGGTGAGTTTACTTCTATAGAATTTTTTAATTACTATGAAGATAATGGAATCAAGAGACAAATGTCTAAACTAAGGACTCCACAACAAAATGGTGTTGCAGAAATAAGGAACATAACCATAGTGGATGTTGCAAGGATGATGTTCGTTCAAGGAGATGTATCAAAGATCTACTGGAGAGAAGTAATCAGTATTTTTGTTCACATGCTAAACTAGGTGCAAGTAAAGAAAGGGACATATAAGAAACCATATGAGCTATATTATAGTCACTCACCTAATGCTAAATATTTCAATGTATTTTGCAATCGATGTTACATTAATAAAGATGATGAAACTAGAAAGTTTGATCCTAAGAGTGATGAAGGTATATTTTTGGGCTATTATACTAAAAACAAAGCATACTAGTGTTTCAATAAGAGAACTAACAAGATGATTGAGAGTGATAATGTAAAGGTAGATGAATACCCTAAGAAATCTGTTGTTTCAAGAAAGCAAGTGACAGAGGGTGATTAGGAGATTGATTATATTGAACTAGAAGTGCATGCAACAACAGACCAAAACAATATTGGAGAAGTGATTCAACCGACAAAAGAAGAAGCTCCAAGACCTGAACCAGTGATACCTAGGTATGTGAAGTTGAATCACTATGTTGATCAATTTTTTGGAGACACGAATGCAAGTTTTCTAACTAGAAGAAGCTTAGAGAGAGTACTTTTTAAATTTCCAAGTATGTTCCTAAGATATTGAAGGAAGCAATCAAGGATGATGATTGGGTAAGAGCTATGGAGGAGGAACTTGATTAGATTGAGAAGAATGATACATGGGCACTTGTTCCTAGACCTGAAGATAAAAATGTGATTGGTACCAAATGGGGTTTCAGGAACAAATTGAATAAAGATGGAGATGTGATCAGAAACAAGGCAAGGCTTGTGTGTAAAGGATATGCTCAATAAGAAGGACTAGATATGGAGATTTTTGCTTCATTTGCAAGACTAGAAGGGGTAAGAATTCTACTTTCTCATGTTTCTTACAAGAAGTTCAAATTATTTCAAATGGATGTCAAGTCAGCCTTCTTGAATGGAATTCCTGAGGAAGAGGTTTACATAGAACAACCATATGGTTTTGAATTGACAAACGACAAGGACATGGTATACAAGCTACAAAAGGCACTATATGTACTGAAATAAGCTCCAAGGGTAGGGTATGAATTCCTATCTTATTCATATTAGTTTTAATAGAATAAGTGATGACAGTAATGCGTACCTAAAAGTTGAAGGAGATAAGTTGTTATTAGCTGAAGTTTTTGTTGATGACATAATATTTGGAGGTAATTATGAGATGAGTTTGGCTTTTGCTAAAGAGATGAAGAAGGAATTTGAGATGTCAATGATCGGGGAGATCAAATTCTTTATTGGATTGCAAGTTTCACAACTTAAGAATGGCGTATATATCAATAAATTTTAATATGTGAAAGAAATATCAAGACCTTTGGTATTGATGACTCCAAATCAGTTGGAACATAAATGGTAACTGGATATAAATTGTCTAGAGATTATGAATCTAACGCAGTTGATGCTACTTTGTACATATCTATGATTGGTAATCTGCAATATGTTGTTCATAGAAAACAAGATATTTCTCAAGCAGTTGGTATAACGGATAGATTCCAAGAAAATCCCAAAGAATTTCATATGGTTGCAGTCAAGAGGATATTTAGATATGTAAAAGGGATAGTTGACTATAGTGTGTGGTATGCTCACGATGGAAATTTTTCTTTGAGTGTGTTTACTAATGTTGATTAGGCAGGAAATGTTGATGATAGAAAGAGTACGAGTGGTGGTGCATTCTTTCTAGGTGAAAGGCTTGTGTCATGTACAAGAAAAAAGTAGAATTGTATCTCACAATCCACAACAAAGGCTGAGTATGTTGCAACAGTTATAAATTGTACACAGATTGCCTGGATGAAGAAAATTCTTGAAGGCATCAAAGAAAAGGTGATTGGATCGGTAACTATATTTTGTGAGAATATAAGTGCAATTAATATTTCCATGAATCCTATGATGCATTCCAAGACTAAGCACATTGTAATGAAGTATCATTTTATGAGAGAGAAAGTGGTGGAGAAAGAGATGAAGTTGGAATATATACCAACAAAGGAGCAGATATCTTCACCAAGTCATTGTCTAAGGATGCTTTTGAGTACCTTAGAGGTAAGCTATGGGTTATTTCCTTACCTAAAAAAAACTAAGATGTTGTAGGTGCATCAATCCAGTGAATTTATTTCCATATCTTTACTGGAGTTTGATGATCATGGAACTACTCCTTAGAGCGAGTAGTCAAACATAGAAGAAGACAGTTGCAGTAGATGATGTATTGGGATTATTGCACCTTTGGAATTATTGTCAAAAGGGGAGATGAACAAGAGGTGAATCAGTAAGGGGGATATGACTAAGATAGAACCTAAGATTAAAATCATAGAATAGAAAACATGTATCAGCTAAGGGGAGCAAATTTTTTTTGGTAATTAAATGCTCTAGATGATTACTTGGTATTGTTGGTGTTTCCATCAATGCCAAAGGGGGATATTGTTGTCATAACTGATGTTGTGTTAATTTGTGTATGAGTTTTATGTTTAAGTGATGATAGGTTGATCAATTATGATGTTGTCATTGATGTCAACTTAGTGTTTGTTGGTTGGCAGTGTACCTGTTATGTTGATGTGTGTTCAAGAGGTCAAACCTTGAGATATAGAAATAATTAGAGTGTGTGATTGTAACATAAGCTTAAGTGATGTCTCTAGATGCTATATCTATGACTGTACAAGTTTATCTTATGTATTAAATGAGTTATGATTGATTGAAGGTTGACAGGTTAATAGGACGAATAGGATGAAGCACATAAAGAATGATTTGATGATTGTGTCAACTAGGATTGGATTCAGATGTTGTGGTCAAGGTATGTTTATCTAGACTATGTTATGAGGTTGTGGTTCTGATTGCATCATTTTTTGATGATGGGAAGAACACATTTCAAGTGATATAAGGTTGTTCAACAAAGAATTAAAGGTGTTCTTTAGAATAGTTAGTAAGATCCTTGAGTGGTGATGATGCATCGTGTTGTTGTGAGTGTTTATCTATTTGAGGGATCATGGTGATGTTTTTGATCAATGAGGATTGATGAGTTGGCATGTTTGTGATCATCAAGATAAAATCCCTTAACCAGGTAGATCCTAACAAGTATGAATTGTAAATCCTTTAATAGGGTGGCTCTTTAATTAGGTTTTTAAATCCTTTAATTAGGTTTCTCCTAATAGAGTAAAGCTCCAAATGAGGATAGAGGTAAATACCTTGACCGAGTGACTCCTAACAGGGTATTGCTCTTAACTAGGAATTATTGTAAGATTTTAATAGGGCTAAGCTCTTAACCGGGTGTACTTTAGAAGTGTGCAAAGTTTAGTGGGTTTCATACCAACACATAGTTTTTCCCAGTTGGGTTTCCATAAGAAAAACTTTGGTGTTATTGTGTTGCATGATTGTGGATTCTTATTCTTAATTTTTAGTTTTTCATGCAATGAATATTTATTGATGCAAGTGGTTGAATGGTTGATGAAAAGTTTGATTTGGTAGATTACTAATTCACCCCCCCTCCAAGTAATATTGGGCTTGATAATGCTAACATTCTTGACATGTGAGTTAAGAAAGTTTGGAAGAGACAAGAGCAGATTTGAAATGACAATCAAAGAAACAAAATCAGATGACGATTCTAATGGTGATGATGAAGAATAATTTGAAGGAAAATTTGAAAGGAGATTCAAGAAAGGTACCAGAAAGTATAAAGTTATGTTACCTCTAAAATGTTTTAGATGTGGTAAAATTGGTCATTTGGCGACTAGATGTCCAGAGAAAGGTCCTAGATAGAAGTTTAAGAAGTTCAATAAGAAGGCTTACTATGTGAATGAAGATGCTAGTATCTAAGATGATGAATCAGAGTTTGGAGATTATTTGTTTTAAGTCCAAGAGGATGAGAAATCATAAATTGATATTACTAACATCTGTGTTGAAATTGATGATGGTGTTAGAATAACTGAGAGGGGGGGTGAATCATACGTAGCCTCAAAAATTAATCCTTAAATCAATCAAAAAACTTATTACCACATTTATAAGCCTCTAGTTATCTTCATTCCTACAAGATGATTGCCTTGAAATATTAATAAAAAATAACTACTGCTCGTATTACTCTTTCAAACCTTAGTCTTACTTTTACTGATTAGCAGTCTTTCTATTTACCGAAATAAAGTAAATAACTAGTGTATACTGATCAATCTAGATTTACTTATGTGAAATGAAAAAAAATAAAGTAATGACTCATAAACACATTAACACGTGGATTTTTAATGTCGAAACCTTGTTAAGGTAAAAACCACTGGGACCGGCAACCCAAATTTTCACTCTTTTGAAGTGAGCTCGATGAAGAGCCAACCCTGTTAAAGGTTAAAAACACACTGTTAGGTGTGACCTTGTTAGATGATTTAAATAAATAGTTTGTCACTTAGTATCTGGCATCTAATGCTACCATCCTTGATCAAACACTCACTTGGCTTGTCAATAGGTATCAAGCACATCCAATGCTTCTTTGTATGATCAAACTTTTTGATACTCTTTGGGATGTATCTCAATTAGAAAAGACTTTTAAGTCCTGCTCGGCTAAGAGACTTGATGCTTCAATAGTTAAATTGAAATAGTAAATTGATTTTTTCACATATACAACTAGAATTATAGATTTTTAGATCTATTGTAAGTGCATTACCTTTCTTATCAATGTTATCAATTCAATACCTTTTCTCCACACTGTTCTACTCTGTGATGTTGTATCACAGTTCGTCGGTGTCTGTAGAATTTAGCTCTTTCCTCAGCTTGATTGATCAATTCTGAATGAAGACTTTCTTCTCCTTTAGAATCTTGTTAGCATCTATTCTATTGTCACTCCCCTTCTTCACATTGAATAAGTTTGTCTCTTATATAGACATGATTTCACTATTTCTTGGCTTTCTTGATCTTGGCGTGATTCACAATTCTCACCAATTTGATTTAAAGCAAAAATCATGTTTTATCTCATAGAGATCTTCTTGCCAACTGGACTAAGAAGCTTTAAATCCTTTACTTATCTATGGCTTTATCTTTTCAATTAAAACAAGGATAAGTACCAGTTAAGTCTATATTTAGCTCTTGACAACTAAGCCTTTTGTCATTTCTGAACTCTTTGTTCTGTCAGTCAATACTTCAGTTAGTCATCGGTGACAACTGACTGTTTCGTTGATGTGACTTCAGTTATCTTTGGGATCTCCGTCCTGTTGTCTATCCGTCGGGCAACACTGTAAATCTGTCCGTCAAGTTACACTGTGCTTTTGCTCATTGGGTAACAATGTGACTTTGCTCGTTAGTAGTGTTGTGCTTTTTCTCATTGAGTAACACTGTGAATTTTCTCTTGTTGGTTTACTCTACCTATTGGTGTGCACTTCATCAGTGTATACAGTCACTTTGTGAATACTTAACTTTTATGTATTACTGATAGCATAGCCTTTGATTCATTGGTTCTTTAAAGTCTTTAGCAGTATATACATGACCATATAGATTATATCAAGTTGACATCAATGAAAATACAATACATTAACTGATTTAATGTCTTGCATTAACTTTCTACATCTTGGTGATCATCAACTTAACATCTTCAAAAATTCAATCAGTTATAGTTCATCAATCTCTCCCTTTGGTATTGATGGAAACACACTATATTATCACTAATACAATATGAAATATAACAGTTGATGTTCATCAAACTACCAATCTTATGTACTATAACCGATACAAATATCTGGTCCTTGGTAAGATCACATAGCTTAGATTTGATTCTTGCAGCTCTCTTTCTGTCTTCAATCCCTTCATTGGATAGATGTAGAATCTTTCTTCTTCTGATGTGATGTGTTCTCTTCTTGTGTCAAACTCTCTCCCTTTGACTGTTCTTTTCTTTTGATGTCTAGTTTCTCTCTTGTCAGCAATCTCTCCCTTTGTATGTACTCTCCCTTTCGAGTTACATCTCTCCCTTTGGATAATGTGATATTGCATATAATCTCTCCCTTTGACAGCAATGCCAAACAAATATTTGACAGTAATGCCAAACAATTATTTCTATCCATAATATACTCCTTGAATTTCCAAATCCATCAGCAATATAATAAATCTGGTGCTTGGAGTAGATAAATACCTTGTTGTGTACAGATTTATCTTTGAAGTCCATCTCTTTTCTTGCATCAACATGAATGATATTCTAATAATATGTAGGCTAATGCAGCCTTCTAGTCATCTTAGTGACTAGTAGACAAGGGTCTGACCCCTAGTCTCTTTCTCAAGTACTCAAATGTATCCTTGGGCAGTGGCTTGGTGAAGATATCAGCTAATTGTTCATTTGATTGCACATACTCAAGTATCACCTCATTTTCTTGAACTTGTCCTCTCAAATAATGATACTTGATAGAAATATGCTTTGTCTTAGCATGCATGACTAGATTCTTGGAAATGTTAATTTCACTTGTATTATCACAATAGATAATTATTGGTTCAAGAATTTTCATATGCATACCTTTCGATAACTGTTTGATCCATGCAATATTTGAGAAGTTTGCAGAAAAAACAACATACTTTGCTTCTACAGTAGGCTAAGAGATGCACCCTTGCTTCTTTTTGATCCATGTGACAAGTCTTTCACCCATAAATAATGCTCCTCCAGTTGTGCTCTTTTGGTCATCAATGTTTCCAGCCCAATCAGCATCGGTAAAGACCTTAAGTTCAAATTTGCCTTCTCTTCTATACCATAAGCCATAGTCCTCGGTATTCTTTAGATATCTTAGGATTCATTTCACAGAAGTCATATGTGATTCCCTAGGATTAGTAGGAAATCTTGCAACTATTCCTACTGCATGTGCAATATCTAGTCTAGTATGTACAACATACATGAGTTTTCCAATCATTGATCTGTAAAAAGTTTGATTTACCTCAGGTGACTTGTCCTCCTTTGTCATCTTACATACATTTGCCATCAGTGTTCCAACTAGCTTGGAATCTTCCATCTTGAATATTTTTAGCACTTCCTTAATGTATTTGGATCGTGTAATGAAAATTCCTTCATCTTGTTGCATAATCTGTAGACCAAGAAAGAACTTGATCTCTCCAAACATAGACATCTCAAACTCTTTTCTCATTTCATTTGCAAATGATTTGCATAGCATATCATTGCCTCCAAATATAATGTCATCAACAAATATTTTAGCAATCAAAATGTTAGCATCAGTATCTTCCTTCAAATAAATATTATTATTTTCACTCATTCTTACAAATCCAATACTTATGAGATAGGAATGAAGTCTTCATACTAGGCTCTTGGTGCTTGTTTCAATCCATACAAGGCTTTATGTAGTCTACATACCATGTTCCTCTTGTCTGGATCAACAAACCCTTCTGGTTGCTCAATGTATACCTCTTCCTCAAGTATTCCATTTAGGAATGCAGACTTGACATCCATCTGGTATACCCTGAATCCTTTAAATTTAGCATAAGAAAGTAATATTCTCTCTCCTTCTAGCCTAGCAATGGGTGAAAATCTTTCTCCATAGTCAATCCCTTCTTCTTGTGCATACCCCTTGCATACTAGTCTTTCTTTGTTTCTGGTGACTTCTCCATTCTCATTCAGCTTATTTTTGAATATCTATTTTGTACTGATGACATTCTTGTCATATGGTCTTGGTACAAGTGTCCATGTCTTGTTTTTCTCAATCTGCTCAATTTCTTCATTCATAGCACTAATCCATTCTTCATTATCAAGTGCAGCATTGACAGATTTTTGCTCAAAATCACAAATTAGACATCTGGTGTTTACAGACTTACTTATGGTTCTCATACCAACCTTCTTGTCTCTAATGATCTGGTTCTATGGATGGTTCCTTCTTACATACCTGGAAAGTACAAGTTCAATTCTTTGTCTATCATCTTGATCATCATTGTGTCCTTCATTTTGATCTCCTTCGCTTGGTACATCAACTTGAGGAATATCCTAATTTTTGGTATTTGCAGCCTGATGCTCAGGTGCAATATTCTATTGCTCAAGAGATATACATTGTTGTTTAGGTAGAGTGTCAATTTATTCATTGTAAACAAACCTTTTGTAGTCATGTGGTTCTTTTGTGCTTTCCTTTTCATTCTTCTCTGAAAATTCATCTATCTTTACATTTGCACTTTCACCAATTTTGTTAGAGGCTTTATTGAGACATTTATAAGCCTTTCTCTTGGTGGAATACCCTAGAAAGATGCCTTCATCACTTTTGGATTCAAGCTTTCCATTTCTATCATCTTTTAAGTTATAACATTGACTACCAAATATCTTGAAGAAACTTACATTGGGTGTGTAACCATACCATAGCTCATAGGGTGTCTTCTTGGTGTCTTTCTTCAATTGTACTCTTTTCAGTGTGTAAACAGTAGTACTGATAGCTTCCCTTGAGAAGAGTTGGGTGATGAATTTCTCTATCATCAATGTCCTTGCACAATCAATAATGGATTTGTTCCTTCTTTCAACAATTCTATTTTGTTGTGGTGTTCTCAATGCAGAGACCTGTCTTTTGATTCCATGCTCATTGCAAAAGTTAGTGAATTCATCTAAAATAAATTCCCCTCCTCTATCTAATCTTAAGCATTTCAATTCCTTACCACTTTTTTTTCTACCATTGCTTTGTACCATTTAAACATCTTGAATGCTTCTGATTTATCTTTTAGAAACATAATTGTCATCATTCTAGAGTAATCATCAACAAAGAGAATGAAATATTTATCACCATAGTAACTCTTTGTCCTCATGGGTCCACATAGATCATTATGGACTAATTCTAGAATGGAATCAGATGTATGGGTTTTGCTTTTGAAACTAGACTTTTTCATCTTACCTTTTTGACAATTTTTGCACATGATATTGTCTAGCTTTGACATTCTCGGTAAGCCTCTTACATTTCTCTTTTTGCTTATCTTTATCATGTTGTCAAAATTTACATGACACAATCTTTTATGCCACAACCATATGTCTTCATTTCTATCCATTAAGAAAGTGGTGTCAGTATCATTCAAATAGAATAAGTTACCTTTTGTCTGTTCACCGGTACCAATCAACCTTTCTTGATTCATTGAATAGCTTTGCCTTCTTATTTTCAAATTCTACTCTATGACCTGAATTATTCAGCTAAGAAATACTTAATAGATTATAATTCAATCCTTTCACCCAATAAGCATTTTCACATTTTATCAGGTTATTCAACATTATAGTTCCTTTACCTTCAACTGGACAAGGTGTATCATTACCCATTCTTACTGAACCACCATTATAGTATTCAAAAATCTCAAAATTTTGTTTTTCACCAGTCATATGGTGAGTACAGCCACTATCTATGATCCAGACATCATTTTTACTAACTTTAGATATGAGTGTAGTTTCTACATACCTTTCTTCATCATCATCTGAATCATCTTTTACTTCCACAAATACCATCTCGATGTCTTCATCAGACTCGATGTCAGTATCTTCATTTTTGCATGTAGCTAGGTAACTGACCTTCTTTCCTTTGTCCCCATAGTCTTGGGTATCTCTTCTTTTTGATTGTTGGTTGCTTCTGTAATCTCAGTTATCACCTCTGTCAAACTTCTTTTCAAATTATCTGTTATTTTTTCTCCTGTTAGGACATCTTGTAGCAAAGTGTCCAATCTCTTTACAATTAAAACATACAAGTGGTAATTTACCTTTGTATTTACCTTTGCCTCTTTTCATTCTTCTAGCCATAAGTGCTTCAATTTCATCAAGATCTTCTTCTTCACTTTCACTTTCACTATCTTTTCTCATAGTGTGTTTATGACTTGATTTACTTATTCTCAAAGAAGATTTGAATACAAACTCTATGATTGGTAAGATGCTATTATCAAATTTATTCATCTCAAATGAAATCAATCTTCCACAAAAAAACTATCTAGAGTAACATTTTTATTTGCTACTACTCTCATTTCTTGTATGGAAAATACTCTAATAGCATAAGTAGGCAGTAAGGTTCTTAGAATTTTACTTACCACTATCTCTTCAACTAGTACACCTCTAACTCCTCAGATAGCATTGACTACCTCTTTGATTCTTGTGTTGTACTGTGTGATGTTTTCACCTTCTTTCATTCTGAGATCATCAAAATTTCCTCTAAGGCTTTCTACCTTGGCTCTCAGAACATTTATATCACCACCATGTACAAGCTTCAATTTATCTCACATCTGCTTTGCAGTTTTTCATGTTTTGACATCTTCAATTTCAGCACCGGAGAGTGAGGAAGCAAGCTCTATTATCATGCAGTTGTGCTCATGCTTCTCTCTCATTTGTTCAACTATGAGTGCTCCTATGGGAAACACATTTAGTATCTAAGTATTGAGTAACTATTGGAATTAATGGGAAGTAGCACTGAGAGGAGAGGGGTGAATCAGTACCTCTAAAACTTTTAACACCTTTCTTTATTCATCATTAGTAATCATTTAATTATGACCAACCATTACTATTATTCTTTCTTATGCAAGTATTTGATTGTTCACAATCTTTAATAGTTTTCAATAGTCATAGAAACATTCATGAAAATGATAAACACATAACACAAGATATGGTATCGCAGAAAACTCCTGTTAGGAAGTAAAAACTGCGGTGGGGATGACACCCACAAAAATTC
>MU226477.1:507062-529820 GCA_018584345.1 Thuja plicata
GGATTGAGCACCTATTTATACAAGTATTTGACCTATCTTGGAATTCACACATTACAATGTTAACTCTTAGATCCAAGGTTTACAACTTGACCTTGATCTTTAGTTTGCATGTTTTAAAATAGTAAAAATAATTTTAAAAATAGTAAATACATTGCTTCCTCCACACATAATGGATTTAAAAGAAAATCAAGAAGCTATAAATAGAACTTCAGTGATTTATCTGACATGGAAAGTCAGATCCACTTTTTGCGAGATGTAACTAACTATCGGTTCTTGGTCATTGATTTTAACTTGAAGTATGTTAGTGTTCCTTGAATGAATTGTCCATTTAGTTCCCTATATCTGTCAGGTTCCTCTCTTTGATGTTCCATCAGGTAGCACTGTTGTTACTCATTGGGTATCTTTTACCTTTTTGTCATCGGATAACACTTCACAGTGTTTTTTGGGTAACCTTGGCATCAGATAGTTTTGTGCCATGTCTGTCGGTGTAGAGTAAACCGATGGTGTAGATCATGTTTTTCTCTAAGTATACTAATGGAAAAATATAATTCCTTCAATCTCCCCCTTTGACATTAGTATCAAAAACTAATATGTGCATAATAATAAAGTGTTTTAGTATGTATACACTATGTTTATATCTTTGTCATAATATGAATCCCCCTAACTATGTGCACTGGTATAGTATATGTATATGTACATGTATACTATTAATTCTCTGTATGTACATTATTTCCCCTTTCTTTTACTATACATATTATTTCCTCCTTTTGACTGAGGCGAGTGAGCATATCAAATTCCCCCTTTCTTTGATACTGATGACAAAAATGTACAACTTATAATATGCCAAAATTGTGACAAAAATGTGCAACTTACAATGTGTCAAATATGTTAGAATGGGTTGTTTTGATATCTTCAAGCAGTTTCTCCCATTGTTCTTTTAGATGTTCTAGTGCCATGTGTTGTAGCTCTAGCCTTGCGTGCATATCATAAATGTTGTCGAGGACAGACATTTGCAAGGTGGCAATTAGAGTATTTGCCTATGTCATATGTTGTTGCAGAAGTGTAAGTGTTGGTAAGAGCTTAACTTGGAGCTCATTTACCTCATCTCTGTACTTCATCTCTACAAACTGTATGTCTTGTCTCTATTTCCGAGCCTGTATGATTTGTTCATTGTGTAATTTAAGTGCTTCTTCTGTGTTGGTGAGACTTTGTGCACTGGACTTAAGATCAACATCTATTTTTGCTATCTTGTTGGTATACTCCTGAGTGAGTTGATCTAAAGTGCATGATTTCTTTATTAAGGTAACAACTTCTGATATAATTGGACCAATTGTACATACCAATTTAGATAGCTTGAACTTTTTTAGTGCCACTTCCTGGCTTATTTTCTCGGCTAGCTTGAACTCATACTTTTGTTCAAGTATCTCTTCCATAACCTTCTCAGCATCAATATTCTAAGATTTTATTGCATCTATGAGTATGACCAATTGATCAAGCATCAGATCTTTTTGATCAATATCTATGTCAGGTACAATTTGTTGAAGTATATTTCTTGCTACTTCTAGTACCTTGGCCTCTTTTGTTGGTCTCTTCAATTTGTCTCAAATAGATTTTCTTTCAAAGAGCTTAGCATATTTTGTCAATGTAGTTGGATCCAATATTCTTGGATCATAGACTGGAATCTCAATGATTTCATCCAGAGTTACTGGATTCTTATTCTTTCCTTTCTTCTTCTTTGAGATGTGAGGGGATGCAGATGCATGAACTACCCTAGCTATTTCATTTGTTCTCTCTAAATTACTTGGTGAAGGCTTTGTAGAGGATGCTTCTTG
The DNA here is from genome assembly GCA_018584345.1 of Thuja plicata. NCBI lineage: Eukaryota > Viridiplantae > Streptophyta > Pinopsida > Cupressales > Cupressaceae > Thuja > Thuja plicata. Next base: position 508,895 of record MU226477.1, read on the forward strand.
TGTCTTCTTCTTAGGTGGTACATGTCGATTATGTGAAGACATCTCTTCATTAACTTTGGGTGTTTCTACAAAATGTGCTTTTGATTTATTCTCCAGTTCATCCTTCTTTCCTTCTTCACCTTTCTCTGTTGGTTTGTCCCCTATTTCCTTTTGATTTTATTTCTTATTTTGATTAGTAGAAGTATCTTTCTAATCATTGGTTGTAGTTTGTTCTGTAGTTGTAGCAGTGGTTTCTTTAGCTTCTCCATCACCCTTTTCCTTGGGTGTGCTTGTTTCCTTTTCATTAGATCCATCATTGCCCTCTAGTATGTTTATTGCCTTCATTAAGATAGGCATGTTACTTTGAGTTGTAGCTTGGGCTTTGTCAATAGTGGTGTCTTGTTCATTGGTTAGCGCCTTTTCAGTAGTGACATCCTCATCTTTTTGTGTATCTTTTGCAGGGTCTTGTACTTTTGAGTGCATGATTTAAGTGTCATGCACTTGTTCATCAGCAATGTTAACTATTTTACCATCTGATGTCTGCAATTCTTGATGGCTTTGTTGATCCTTAAGTGTTATAAATATGACATCATCTTTCTTCTATGGATCTTTTTCTAAGTCATAGTTAGTGATGTCTTGGATGATATCATCCATGACTGTGTCTACGTTTATAGGCTCATTGTCACTTTTAGTATTGTCCAAAGAAATATGTTGAGGACTTGCATTTTTTGTCTCCTCCTCTTTGTGAGGTGTGTTGGTGAGAAGTAATTATTTCTCACCACTTGTTGACTCTACCAATAGATCCAGGAGTTGTGTCCATTTAGTTTCTATCATTGAATCCAGTTCGATAAACTTTTTCTCTAGTACTTTGTATGCCCTTATTTTGGCTACAAATTTACTTGAGTATTTCTTTAGTACTTCTTTTATTTCTTCAACTTTGGATTCAGGAGGCGTCAGTCTTGCAAGTACCCTTTCTCTTTCTTCTCTCTCTATTTTTAGGGCATATGACCATTGTTGGTATACCCTTTTACCTAGCTTGTTAGGTATTTGGTTTACAAATTTTGCAGGTGCATACTTATTCTTGATCATTGACTTTATGACTTCCTCTTATATTTTATTCTGATCCTCTGGGTTTAGTGTATCCCATTGTCTGATCTTCTTATCAGTCATTGTACCATGTATAGCAATGGATTTGGCAACTTCATCAACTGTTTTATTTTTGAAGTTCTTCTTCACTACATTAGGCTCATCATCTTTAGTGTCATCCAAGTCAGCCTTTGTCCTAACCAACCTTTTCCTCTTCTTTGGTGGTGTGGTTTTGACAGTTTTTTTTCTAGTTCTTTTAATTCATTGCTTCCTCATATAGGTCCTTACTTGACCTTTCTTAAGCGGTGTGGTATTGGTTGCAGCAGTTTGACTCCTTGTCCTTTGCTTCTTTGCAAGAGGTGGGGATGGAGGTGTATCAAATTCATTCGCCTCTATATTTGATTTCTTTTCTTCTTGTTCTTCACTGATGGTGCCCTATTCATTGGTTTTTTCTTGTTGATCTTGTTCTTCCTTTCTAACTGATAGAATCTTCTTGAGATTCTTAATCATTTTATCCTTTTTGTTTATAGTCTTCTTGACTTCTAGGCCTTTTTTTATCTTAGATTTGGCCTCTTCATATGTCCCAAACCTTGGTTGTTTCTTATCAATGGGCTCATTAATTAATGCCTCAATTTCACATGTAGCTTGATCAATATTGATCTCATAGTCTAATGGTGCTAACCAAGCTATTCTTGGTACAACCGGTTTGATATGGGTGTAATCTGTGTCTGCCATAAAACGTATCTCATCTTTATGTTTTTCAACTAGCTGTTCAGGAATCCTAGTTCTTTCCATCATCTTTTCCTTGAACTCAAGGAAGTATGTAGACATAACAGACTCAAAATTGTCTCCTAGTGACTTAATCAGTTCACTTATCTATTGGGTTACCAGTTTGGTAGTGTCCCATACAACTTTTCCTACTAAAGGAAAGTATTCTTGAAAATGGAAAAAGATACACATGAAGTGATCCAAACTTACATGTGTTGGTCTTTGCAGACCTGATTTTGATCATGTTCTCATCAAGTTGTTTTAATAGGATCTCATACAGATCCATCTGAATTCCTTTTGTTACCATTTTGTAAGCTATGCTTACTGCTATTGTAGAAATGTTGTTCAGTCTGCTAGCCTGAAATATTTTATACCCAATAACACATGCACCAAATTTTATCTCTTTGTCAGTGATTGTGTTCACTTTGAGACCTCTATTGTCTCCTTCTGCATTGGTGAGTTTTTCAACTTCTTTCATGGATGGATTCTTGTGTGCCCTAGGCTTGTCAGTTATTAGATAACCAGTGACAATGTGAAGAACATCCTTGGTTATTTTCTTGGGTTGGTCTAGCCATAGCTTGTTGTCATGCATTCTGCTCAAGACTAACCTTACTTTGAGACCTAACATCTTCTATGAGAAAAACCCTAAGTGGAATTTTTGAAAATCCATCAGTTTCATCGGGTTTTGATGTAATTTATGAGCAGATTTTATACTTCGGCTTAACATGTGTAGTGTTCTTGATCAGTTTCACCATATTCCTCTTATCATTCTTCATCTTAGCATTTCTTGAGGTGGTTGCCATTGTATTTCAAGTTTTTAGGGTATTTTTGAAATTAGGGCTTTCTTGATAAAACAATGACAGAGATCTTTCAGTGCCTTTGGTACTTACTTCAATTTGCAATAGTGATGAAAGATCTGTTTGTTGTGTGTTGAATTGATCGATGGATGCTTCTGCCTTCCCCTCTTTAATCGCTTGTTTTTTGCTCTGATTTCTCTTCAAATCGCGGGTGAAAAATGAAGTTGTCCCATTGACTATTTATAGACTATTTGACCTAAGTCTTAGCAATAAATGCTCAATGACTCGTCGGTACATGAAGATGGGTTTCATCAGGAGGACATTTCAAATCATCATCGGTGAAGATATGATGCTTTGGGCAGTTGTTAACCATTTTTCTTTTACCGACGGATATCGGTATTCTGTCATGACAACTTCTGAACTTTGCTTTCTTACCGACGGGCGTCAGGTTACATTGATAATTTAGCATTTTTATGAGTTAACCAAAAAATTTTGGTAAGTGTAAACAACTCATTATTATGTTCACCGATGATTTTTGGTAAGTGTTTAGCGACGGTTTTGTATTCTTAGATTTGTAACAAGTAACATAATATGCATCTTTATTTATGCAGATTTTGACTTTCTATCAATTTGTATAATGGAACTGATGCAAAATATAACTTGGTATAGTGTAGTTCTATACTTGTTCAGCTCAAGTGGGTTGGTGGTGTCACCAGATTCATTGGATGGGGTGTCACCATTTTCATTTCTTGGTCCAGCTTCATCATTGATTGAAGCTTTTATCCACATTTTATCTCTTGCCCTCCGGATATCTTCAATGGTGTTTCCATTGGGATAAGTGCTTGTTTCTGTCAATCGGTCCTTGCAATATTTCTTGAGATGACCAACTTTATGATAGTGTAAGGATGCCATTCCAGGGTTTGACCAACCTCTAGACCTTTTGGTCCATGCTCTCATGTAGTTTGCAGCAATGTGACCATATCTACCACATGTTGTATAGTTTCTCTGTGTATTGTAATCCCATGTATATTGATTACCATTTCTCTTTGGTTGATAAGGAACCTTTTGTCCTTTAGGCTTCCATTCTTTCTTTTTCTTTTTCCAACATTCTTCAGATGTGTGCCCATTCATCTTGCATGTAGGACAATATTTGTCCATGTAGGTTTCCTTCTTTGGTTGTTCTATCTTGCTATTGCATTCATAAGCCTTGTGTCCTTTCTTGTTACATTTATAACAAAATCCTATGAATGAAGATGTAGGTGTAGATTTAGGAATACCTTTCATTTTACCTCTGCATACATTTGATGTGTGCCCTTTCTTTCCACAGTGCTTGCATGTCAGCTTTCTTGGTCTTGGATTTTCATAGACAATTTTTGGGTTTGATGATTCTCCATTTTTTATAAAGCCTATACCGTTGTTATTGTTGACTCTTTGTTGTCCTTCAAGGAATTCATCCATTCTTTTATTTTTTTCTTCAGCCTTTCTGATAATCTCATTATGTTTTTGCTGAATTCTAACCTCATGCTTTAGCTTTTTATTTTCTTCTCTTAGTTCACCACTAATCTGTATTTTTTCAATGACTTCCACATTTATTCTGTTTGCTTCTTGACTCATAGGGATAATCTGATTTGTGAGATCATGGTGATGTTCAACATGTCTTTGAGTTTCCATTTCCTTTTCTTGTAGTTTCTCTGTAATCTTCCTTCTATCATCAATAGCAAGTGTCCTTTCTATTTCATCTTGTCTAGTAAAACTCATCACATCAATCATTCTTACCATCTGGCTCTCTTGACTTATTTGCAGCATCTTTATTTGTTCTGTCAGATGTTGATTGATCTCCTTTAGATTAGTGATGTTCTCTTCTGATGTATTTGATGTATTACTTGCATTTGATCCTAAAGATTCAAATATGTTTGGAATCTCTTCTTCTTGATAGTATTTTTCATTGTTCCGAGTAGCCATACCTTTTCTCTCATCCAGCAACTCTCTCATCTTGATTCTAGCTTCTTTATACTATTCATAGAACATCTGTATCTCAAGATTTTTGTTCTCAATATTCTAATCAAGTTTGTACTTCTCCATTATATGATCTTTGCTCTTAAGCCTTTAATATTTCCAAGAAGAGACTAAGCTCTGATACCAATTGTTGGAATTAATGGGAAGTAGTAATGAGAGGGGAGGGGTGAATCAGTACCTCTAAAAATTTTAACACCTTTCTTTATCCATCATTAGTAATCATTTAATTATGTATTACCAACCATTAATGTTATTCTTTCTTATGCATGTATTTGATTGTTCACAATATTTAATAGTTTTCAACAGTCATAGCAACATTCATGAAAATGATAAACACATAACACAAGATATGGTATCGCAAAAAAATCATGTTAGGAAGTAAAAATTGGGGTGGGGATGGCACCCATAAAACTTCACTATCTGTAGAATGGAAGGGAGCCGTTTAAGGATTACAATTTGATCACTTCTGATTATCTACCCTATTAGGAGTATTAAGGTGGAGACCTATTAAGATCTACTATGTTAAGAGCTTTAGCAACACTGATTTAAGTGTGCACTTAGTTATGAGATTTTACAATAGGACGGTTAAGCCCACCTTTCTTGAAAGGATTTCATTAGTGTACTACACTTGTTAGAATGAGTATAAATGTTTACCTGACTATATGCAATCTACTATTGCTGATTTACAGATCCATTAAAGCTCTTATAGTAATAATATCACCTTAAGTGATTGATGAATACCTTTTCTCTACTTGTCGGTAGCCTTCATTTTGTTCTTGAAAACTAATTTGATTATGTTTGTGTCCTTCTGCATGAATTCTCTATCTAGTCTCTAGTTTCTCTCCATGGCTACTATCTTCATTGATCAACAACTATTCTCAATGGATTGAGCACCTATTTATACAAGTATTTGACCTATCTTGGAATTCACACATTACAATGTTAACTCTTAGATCCAAGGTTTACAACTTGACCTTGATCTTTAGTTTGCATGTTTTAAAACAATAAAATGAATTAAAACAATAGTAAATACATTTTTTCCTCCACACATAATGGATTTAAATCAAATCAAGAAGCTATAAATACAACTTTAGTGATTTATCTGACGTGGAAAGTCAGATCCACTTTTTGCGGGATGTAACTGATTGTCGGTTCTTGGTCGTCGGTTTGAACTTGAAGTCTGTCGACGTTCCTTGGCTAAACTGTTTGTCGGGTTCCCTATATTTTTTGGGTTCCTCTCTTTTTTGTTCCACCGGGTAGCACTGTTGTTACTCGTCAGGTATCTTTTACCTTTTTGTCATCAGATAACACTTAATAGTGTTTGTCAGGTAACCTTAGCGTCGAATAGTGTTGTGCCTTGTCTTTCGGTGTAGAGTAAACCGATGGGGCAGATCATGTTTTTTTCTAAGTTTACTAATGGAAAAATATAATGCCTTCAGTAACATCATTTCCAATACCTGATAAGTGGAGTCTTATCCTACTTTGTCATGAAGCAAAGTTGCCTTTGTTCAACTTGGGCACATCTCGTCTATTCATCTTGTGATCTTTAGCTTAGGTCTTGAAACCTTCCTTCTAAGCACACAAGCTCTGATACCGATTGTTAGAATAACTGAGAGGGGGGTGAATAAGTGGCCTCAAAAATTAATCCTTAAATCAACCCAAAAACTTATTACCACATTTATAATCCTCTAGTTATCTTCATTCCTACAAGATGATTGCCTTGAAATATTAATAAAAAATAACTACTGCTCAGATTACTCTTTCAAACCTTATTCTTACTTTTACCGATTAGCACTCTTTCTATTTACCAAAATACAGTAAATAAATAGTGTATACCGATCAATCCAGATTTACTTATGTGAAATGAAAAACAATAAAGTAATGACTCATAAACACATTAACACATGGATTTTTAACGTGGAAACCCTATTAAGGGAAAAACCACTGGGACCGGTAACCCAAATTTTTACTCTTCTGAAGTGAGCTCAGTGAAGAGCCAACCCTGTTAAAGGTTACAAACACACTATTAGGTGTGAACTTGTTAGAGGATTTAAATAAATATTTTGTCACTTAGTATCTGGCATGTAATGCTACCGTCCTTGATCAAACACTCACTTGGCCTTACAATACGTATCGGGCATATCCAATGCTACTTTACATGATCAAAAAATTTTATACTCCTTGGGATGTATCTCAATTAGAAAATAATTTTAAGACCTACTCGGTTAAGAGACTTGATGCTTCAATGGTTAAATTGAAACAATAAATTGATTTGTTCACATATACAACTAGAATTGTAGTTTTTCAGATCTATTGTAAGTGCATTACCTTTATGATCAATGTTATCAATTCAATACCCTTGCTCCATAGTGTTCTACTCTATGATGTTGTATCATTATTTGTTGGTGTCTACAGAATTTAGCTCTTTCCTCAGCTTGATTGATCGGGTCTGAATGAAGACTTTCTTCTCCTTCAGAATCTCTTCAGCATCTATTCTCTTGTCACTCCACTTCTTCACATTGAATAAGATTGTCCCTTATATAGACATGATTTCACCATTTCTTGGCTTTCTTTATCTTGGCGTGATCCACAATTCTCGCCAATTAGATTTAAAGCAAAACTCTTTTTTTATCACATAGATATCTTCTTGCCAACTGGACTAAGCATCTTTAAATCCTTTACTTATATATGGCTTTATCTTATCGATTAAAACAAGGACAAGTACCAGTTAAGTCTATATTTAGCTCTTGACAGCTAAGCCTTTTGTCATTTTTGAACTCTTTGTTCTATCGGTCAATACTTTAGTTAGTTGTCAGTGACAACTGATTGTTCCGTCAGTGTGACTTCAATTATCTTTGAGATCTTCGTCCTATTGTCTATCCGCCAGGCAACACTATAAATTTGTCCATTGGGTTATACTGTGCTTTTGCTCATCGGGTAACACTGTGACTTTGTTCATCAATAATGCTATGCTTTTTCTCATCGGGTAACACTGTGACTTTTCTCTTGTTGGTTAACTCTTCCCATTGGTGTGCACTCCGTCGGTGTATACAGTCATTTTGTGAATACTTAACTTTTATGCATTACTGATAGCATAGCCTTTGATTCATTGGTTCTTTGAAGTCTTTAGCAGTATATACATGACCATACATATTATATCAAGTTGGCATCAATGACAATACAATACATTAACTAATTTAATGTCTTGCATTAACTTTTTGTGTCTTGGTGATCATAAACTTAATATCTTCAAACATTCAATCAGTTATAGTTCATCAGATGGTGTTGAAACTGCTTTGTATGTTAGAAGAAAGAAGGATGAATGGTTGATTGATAATGGTTGTTCTCATCATATGACCAGATATAAAAGTAAATTTGTGTCACTTAGAAAATATGATGGTGGTCCTATTAGATTTGATGATGAAAAAGAAACTTACATTGTTGGTAAAGGCTCTATTACGTTTGATGGAAAGAATAACACTGAAAATGTATATTATGTGAAGGGTTTGTATCACAATTTTTTGAGTGTTGGAAAGATGTGTGGAAATGGATATGATGTAATTTTCAAAAATGATGGTTGTGAAATCAAGAAAAGATTAAGAGATCTAATTACAATCAGAAAAATACCAAGTAACATATAGGTCAGCTAGAAGGAGCATTAGAGGGATGTTGTTTACTATCTCAAACTGATGTCAAATGACTTTGGCATCAGAGGATGTGTCATATAAACTTTGATAACCTGGTGAAAATAAGCTCATCTTGTGCAGTCAGAGATCTACCCAGACTGCTTAAACTAGAAATCATTATCTATAAGGGTTGTCCAGAAGGGAAAAAGAGAAGAGAATCATTCAAGACAAAAGATTATTCATCTACTATTTTGCTGGATATTGTGCACACAGATCCCTATGGTCCTCCTAGAACAAGTATTTTTCAAGGTGAAAGGTAATTTATACTTTTTATTGATGACTATTCAAGGATGACATGGGTTTCTTTTCTTAGAGACAAATTTGATGCATTTGAGAAGTTCGAGATATTTAAGGCTAGAATTGAAAATGAGTGTGGTAGAAAGATTAAATGTTTGAGATCTAACAAAGGGGGAGAGTTTACATCTAATGCTTTTGAATTTTTTTGTGAAAAGCATGGTATTAAGAGATAGTTTTCAAGAGCAAGTACACCCTAGAAGAATGGTGCTATGGAAAGAATGAATCAGACAATTCAGGAAGCAGCAAGAACTATGTTGAAGTAGGCAAGCCTACCATAAATATATTGGAGAGAAGCAGTACATACTATTGTGTATATGCTTAATAGAGTTCTGTATAAGAGGAAATATAGGAAGACTTCATATGAGTTATGGCATGGAAGAGTACCTATAGTTAAGAACTTTAAAATATTTGGCAGCAAGTGTTACATTCAGAAAGATGAAGACAATCTTGGGAAATTTGATAAAAGAGCGGATGAAGGAATATTTATGGGTTATTCTTCAAGAAGAAAAGTGTATCGGTGTAATGACATAAAAGTGGTCCCCTAAACCCTAGACCCCTAATGTCAGTTTCATATCAAGAAACCCTAATCTTGACAATTCTAAGTCCTAAACCAAACAGGCAATTCATCAATTTCAAGCTAATCTGACCTGAATCCTAGGTCCTAATTAATCATCATACTTGCTTAATTAATTAATTCCTAAAAATACAAAATATTGGCAAATAAAGCTTAAGCGCGCTCGAGCTGGAGTAGTACTGGGATGGGTGACCTCCCGGGAAGTCCCGGTGCTTCACCTCTGTGAGCATCACCTAGATCCAATGAGTGCTAAGTGTTCCATTCATTCTCATGAGAGATGGGTTCATGTGAACCGCTACTCATGAATTATGGGTCAATGAGTTTGACTAAAAACTTACACAGTTGAATCCTGATAGCAATATCACAATTTGACTTGCTGTGGAAAAATATCTCCTACTTATCAAATAAAGCTTAAGTTAATTATTTAATTGATATTCTAATATATTAATTAAATAAAATTACTAAATTGTCAATAAAATTCAAAAAGGAATTAAATTCATTAATAAAAACAAAATCTGCATTTAAAATCAATTAAATCTTCAAAAATGCATATGATGTCATCAACTAATTTTTAAATTAAAAGGTGCATTTAAAATCAATTAAATCTTTAAAAATGCATATGATGTCATCAACTGATTTTTTTGAATTGGAAATAAATATGTTTTATTCAGTTAATTTATTATTATATTTTCTCATTTTAGAAACAAATCTGTTTTATTTAGTTAACTTAATCTTATCTATTTATCATTTTGGAAACAAAGTTGTTAACTGAAAATCAATTTGGAAGTTTCTGAAAAGACTGAATCTTTCGACCAATCAAATTGCTTGCACATGGATTGTGCTTCCTCAAATCGAATCTGAGCCACTCATTTCCTCTAATCTCGACCATCGATCTGGGAGAGATTTTCTATAAAAGAGAGCTTCATTTCCTTCAAAATGGATCCTAGTTTTTAGCTATTGATATTATGCAGTTCTCATTTCTTAAGCTTTCAAGCATTTTAGCATTTCATAACTTTTTGATTGATTAATTGTTAGTTTAATTTTAATCATGCAAACCATAATCTAGAGTACATTTCAATTTGGTTCTTTAAAAAGAACAAAAACATTTCGAATTGGTGTCATAAAATCAATCTAATTAGCTTGGGATCAATCTTGCATTTACATATTCATTTTAGAATAAATAATTTAGCTTTCTTTAAATCCTTTGTTTAGGATCTAGTGTAGTCACCGTTTCTTGCGATGACCTGAGAGAAAGATTCAAACTCCTTCCTACTAGAAGGCAATAGATCGGTTTAGGTTAGTCATTTGTTTATCACATTCAGTTTAAGATAACCATGTAATGATCTATTGAAGTGTGTGTGTTTGTAGCTGCAGGACGAAACCCAAATTCACGCATACATTTCTAGCACCCACCGTGGGGCTTACCCGCATCTCTTTTTGAGCCAAATTTGACTCCATCATCATGTCTGGATCATCATTTCGGTTGAAAAAAATATAAAATCACCCATATTTTACGAAAGTCAAATCTGTGACAAAAATTATTTTGTCCAAATAGGCCCGAGTTATATTTTTTAGAAAAAAATTGAAAAAAAAATCTGATTTTTTTTCTATGTTAAATTTGACGGTCGTCAAACCATCATTCTGCATGGCTTTCTGTGATGGCCAGGAAACCATCAAATTTAACATAGTGATTTGCTAACATCAGCAGGGGTTAAAAATTCTCTGCCTTCACCATTGAGCGTTTTGATTTTGCAGTCTATCTTTAGAGGGCCATAACTTGCTCATTTTAAGTCCTTGTTTCAAGCAATTTTTTTTTAAAATTTTGGGTAGAATTTCCTGATTATTACTTGGTTGGGATTAGTTTCTGGTTTTGGTTTTGAGATTTATCAGAAATTGTAGATTTTGATCATTGTACCTATATAATCCTCTATTTTGCAACTTTCGGAGCCTTGTTTGGGCTCATATGGTAATATTTTTTAGTGCAATTTTTTTGAAAGTGCGTGATTTTTCATCTACTTTCTAAATATGCAATCATATTTATGATTTTCTAATTTTTATAATGCTGACCAATCTTTGACTTTGTTGTTCTTGATGCTTATCTTTGATTACAACCTAACAATGGTTTGCAAAACATTTTAAAGGAATAAAAAATCATAAACTACTAATGAGTTTGATACAGGATGCTTGTCGAAGACTTTTTGTGTCTTCCAAAACTACCATGTCTACATTTTGTAGTTAAATAACACTTCAGATTTGGTGCTTAAAAAGAATCATTTTGCTTATGTGTTTGAAGTGTTCTCTAGATTTGTAATCCAAAATAATTGCATGAACATATCCTCTCCCCTCACCTTCGCAGATCTTGGGTGAAAGAGAAATTCATGAAAATATTTTAGCATGGCTACCTCCCGAGAGCTTTAACAGAGTCGGTGAGAGGGATTTCCCAACCGGTAATAGGCTATAGCCAAGCCCTTCCAAACCGGTATATAAAAAATTTCATTGTGATTAATCTCACATTGAACAGGTGTTGATTTTTCTATACTGACAGAAGATCTCCCTCAGTACCCTTATGATGCATAAAAACCTATAGAACTTAACTTTTGTAGGCTGGGAGGCCTCCTTAATGGGACTAATCTGCCACATGTATAGCCACCTAAACTGATGCCCTGACTAAAAAATTTGTTCTAGTGACCAAAAATCCCTCTATCTATTGGCACAGAAGGTCATAGACCGACTAAGACATCTGACATTTTCATGGCTCTTAGTAGAGACAACGGTCCCTTGGGAATTGATTACCCTTGGTATTCAAAGCTTGGCGTGCCTGAGAAGTGAGTGCACTATAAGGAGGAGCTTGTGCCTCCAAGCTTCTAAGTTTTCCTCTATGAGTAAGCATGGTTGAACTTTGGTTCAAGTGGGAATTCAACAGATATCGCCTTTGCTTACCTGGGTTGTGGTGTGTTTGTTCTTTTTACAACACCATTCTTCTTGATGTGTCTTGCGTGAGTGAAACACCAAAACAAAAAATCAAAACAAACATTCAAAAAAAACATCAAAATGATCAATGATTCAAAATATGCACTCTTAGGTGTTAAGTTGCCAACTCTTGTCTGAGTTTCTACATCTAGTATCAAAACTCTGAGAATCAGTTGAATTGTTGTCTAAATTGGTATTCTGTCGTGACGGTTCTGTCTAAATTTTCACAAAATCTGTATTCTCACAACATCACTCCTAGTATGTCTTTGAATGCAATCTATTGACAGTCTGACTCAATTTTTGTTTCAAAATATGACTTTGTTGTGCTAGTCCAAGTGACTTGTTATCTTAATCATCTATATCTGCACTATCCTTATCCTAAGTTACGAGAGCTGGTTAGTTAACCTTGACTCAAGATCAGATTCATTTCTATCTCTCTCAGTTGGAAATTATCTATTTTTTCTTTTGGTCTTGGACTTAGTCAGTACGTTAGATATCACTTCAGTACCTATCAGGCAATCAATTGATTCATCATACCTTCTCTTAAATCTTCTAAGCAAGCGCATCAAGCTAGTCTTACAATGTCTAAAAGAAAATGGGTTAAACCTTATGGTCCTAACAACGCAAAAGAAGAGATTCTTATGGAATATTTATCAAAACAACTTCAAACTTTGAAATTTGAACTCCAAGAATTAAAGGGGGAAAAGGATACACAATCCAAGAAATCCTCATAAAGATCAATCTATCCTTTTCTATCTGATCATGATTCTCACATCTCTTCACTTCCTTCCAACATGGAAAAATCTTGGTATGGAAATGATATCTTTGATAAAGAGAATGGCTCCAAATCCCTAAGAGCTTCTAAAAACATCACAAATTCTCCCTCCAAAGGGATTAGTAACCTTGTGAAAGAAAAACCTTGGGTTAAATGCAAGAGGACTTCACTCCTTTGGGACAATATTATGAAACTTCAACTTGCATGGATTTGAAGCATAAAACTTCAGCTTGCATGGAGTTGAAACATAAAATCCAAGATCTCATAGATGATGGCATAATTGAAATGGAAAATCCTAATGATTCATCTAATCTCAAGCATGATCGATATCAGGAATCCATGTCTAGAAATGGTTCACGTATCACGTCTACTTCTTCCACTATTCCTCCATCTCTGAAAGCTTCAAAACCAGCCACACCATCTCTATCAAAGAATGAACCTAATTATGACTATGGCTACCCTCGAGTACTACCTCTAGAAGAGATCCAAGCTAATCAACATATGGCTGAAAGTCTTTCTAAGGATTCAAAGATCATAGACCCAATGCTTCCATGTGCTTCAACTCTTATTAGGCCTACTCAAAACTATACTCCATCAACCTGTCAAGAATCCTATATGTAGATCAAAACTCCTACCTCATCCTTAGAAGTGGCTCCATGTCAAGAGGACAATCCAAAGTGTGAAGAAACAAATATCAGTAATGATCAAGATCAAGACACCATCCATCCTTATCCAATAGTTGACCAAAGTCACATATCTCAAGAGTCTCATGATGATTTTATCATCCCCTTCTATTTCTTCCAAGAAGATAGCCCTCCATCTCCCAAGCAAGATCAAGATATCCTTTCCACCATCTCTAATGATCCTATTGAAAATCAAGAGAAAAGTACCATTTGTACACCATCTAAAGATCCTTGCCGAGATCAGAGCATCCCATCATCCCCTTGTCATATTCTTCCATATCTAGAAACCATAATTCCTCCAAATCCCTTGCATAACAATAAATCCTCTCAAGTTTCACTTTCTCCTATCTGTATCATCTTAAAATGGAAGTACTTCCATTTTGGTAGGTTTAGCACCCTCGTTTAGTACATATTTTAGATTAGATTTGCATTTAGGATGTACATACACTTGATCCTGCATTTCTAGGTGAAATTAGGGTTAGAATCCTTTGGATCCTCCTTAATCTCCCTTTCTTTGACTCCATATTTTTGGGTAGAACCTATGTATTGGCTCTCCTAAATCTTCATCACACTTACTCTTTAGCCTCTGTGCCTCTATCTAACATCCTAGTGTGTTTTCTCACCTCCCTGGGTCCCCGGTTGACCTAGGAATCTTACAGATTTCCCAAGGTGACCAGCCTGAAACCTCATTTTAGGGTTGAGGTTGACCCTGACCTAGGTCAGGTTTGAGGTCAACCTTGACCTAGGTCAAGGTCGAGGTCATCCTTGACCTAGGTCAAGGTCAAGGTTGACCTTGACCTCTGTTAGGTGATGGTCCCCGCTTTCAAATCTGGAGCCTATCAGGGTTCTAAAACTTAAAATAGGTCCCTAGGTCTGGATGCAGAAGTGTTTTCCCTGATATTTGGATTAATACATACCCTTCTTGGTTGTTGATTTTAATTGGACCATAATTCAAGGTTAAATTTGAATTTGGGTCCCTTGCATTGTCCTAGGAGGTCTATATTGAGATCTCTATATAAACACTCTCTTTTGCCTTAATTTAGACATGAAAAAGAATCGTAAGATGATATGATGCAATTCTGATTTTGACATGATGATGAGGCAAGAAAGAAAGAGGATGATATAGAAGGACAAGACATGATGATGCATTAATACATTCAAGCACTTTTGTAGACAAGCCGTTGTGGATCTTCTTTGGAGCAAGAGAGACATCTTCCTTCTTTCCTTCTTCTTGGATCCACGATTTTCAACCTTCAAGAATTAAAAAGATATTATCATGGGGTAGCAATTACAGATTGTGAGTTTGGTAGGAGTAATTTAGCCTTGAGGGCTTGGTATGCTTTCTTTATCACATTCAAATCTATGCATTGCTTTCTCATTTTCAATTCATGTTAGGGTTTTTAATCTAGAGGATTAGATCTTAACATTACACATTCAAAGCTCTTTCCAAGAGCAACACACACACATACATTCTACTATATTCTTCTATTCGTGGAGGTGGAGATCACCAAAATGGGGATTTGACTAAGGAAAAACCCTATATAGCCACCCAAAAACCCCTCTATTCAGGTATTTGTAGGTGTTGTTTCGGGAGTTACAAGTTCGAGAATGGTGGAACAAAGTGCAGATATGGATACCATTTTCAATAAACTTCCAGGGATCCAAAAATAGAATTTTGATACAAGACTTTTTAGGTCAATTGTGACCTAGGGCACAATCAAAAATTATAGAAAATGGGGACATTGACTTGAGGGTACAAATTGGAAGTCTCAGAATAGAAAAATATTTCTGGGTTTTGTTTGTCTCTTCGTTTCCATTCCAGATCCAGTCTTAGATTTTCTAAGAACTCAACACAAGCTTCAAAAAATGGAATTTTTTAGATTCGCTATGATGTGAGGTAGGTATTTTACTCCATTAATCTTTGCTTTCAATTTCAATATCCATTGTAAAACAAACAATAAAATTAAATGTAAGGGGTTAAATTATGGCATTGGTCTCTTTTATATATGAAGATCTATTTTGCAAACTCTATCTAGGAGATCAACCACATTTTCTACCTTACATTTTGGTGAACCCGCGATAGACAGCTCTTTATCTTTGGTGTTAGATTTACATTTCATATTAAGATCTTGCATGCATATAGAAGTAGGTTTTCTTTTATGCTCTTGCATTTATATTCCAAAAATACATAAAAGATATAAAATTTCTTTAAAAACACAAAAACATTTACATACTTGTAATTTTATTGTGTGTTCAATATGTATGACTCTTGTTTTGAATACTTTGATGAAGATTTTATTGTAGAAGAGAATATATCTATTAATGAGGTACATGGAAGTGAGAATGAAAATGGTTCGAATGAGATCTCCATGGATCCTATTCCTATTTCATCCTCCTCCACAACTTCTCTAATTGACCTTTCCCATAGGATGTGTGCATGGTTACCTTCATGTTCCACTATTTGAAACATTGAGGCATCTATAATGTTATTACTTGAACCTTTGATGATGGTAAAAAGATGTCCTCAAATAACTATTAAGGGTAAACCTAAATATCCTTTAGATTTCTTTGATAACACGGATTCTGTTTTACATGCTTATCATACACAGAATAATCCTCAACCTACTGTTCTAGCCTCTTTACCTCCTTCTCAACCCATGCTTCCTCAAGCACCTAGGTTACCTTCTTCCTTTAAGGAGTATGACTTAGTTGAGCAATTACGTGCTACTCCAGCCAAGATATGTTAGTAATAACTGAGAGGGGGGGTGAATCAGTGGCCTCAAAAATTTATCCTTCAAACTTAACCACCAATCAATAAACCTTAGATTATTATGTCCCTACAAGATGTATGCCATGAAATGTTACTAAAGATTAACTGTCCGTCAGTTTTCTCTGTCAATCCTTATTCTTTCTTGATTACCGATAAGCAGTATAACTATTTACTGAAACTTAGTAAATAAGCAGAGTATACCGATCAATCCTGAGTTAGCTATGTAAGATGCAAGATAGTAAAGAAATGAATCATACACACATAACACATGAATTTTTAACATGGAAACCCTATTAAGGGAAAAACCACTGGGACCGGTACCCCAAATTTTGACTCTTCTAAAGTGAGCCCTGTTAGGAGCCAACCCTGTTAAAGGTTACAAACAGACTATTAAGTGCGACCTTTTTAGAGGGTTTTATACATAGAGGTTGTCACTTAGTATCAGGCATCTATTGCTACCATCCTTGAATCAGCCTCCTTCTTAGACTATCAATAGGTATTGGGCAAGTCCAATGCTACTTTCATGAATCAACCTTTTTTACACTCCTTGAGATGTACCTCAATATATAGAAGACTATTAAGTCATGCTCAGTTAAGACACTTGATGCTTCAATGGTTAAACTGAAACATTATGACCTATTCATATTGCAACTTTGAATTGCAAATTTTTAGATCTATTTAAGTACATTACCTCTCTAACCAATGTATCAATTAATCCTTGTGCTCCATAATTTTTGCTTTGTGATGTTGTGCTCACTGTTTGTCAGTGTCTATATAATTCCTTAGATCTTCCTTTAGCTTGTTTGATTAGGACTGCATGAAGTTGTTCTTCATCAGTTTCTCTTCAGCATCCTCTTTTTATTCACTCCCCTTAATCCCATTCGTAAATGAATTAAGCCTGTCTCTTATATAGACATGATATTCATTGTTTCTTGATTCTTTATTCTTGGTGTGAAAAACAATCCAACCAATTAGATTTAAAGCATAACTCCTAATTTGTCTCGTAGATATCTTCTTGCCAACTGTACAAATCATCTTTAAATCAATCACTTGTCTCTGGTCAAATAAAACAAAATAGACAACCAGTTAAGTCTATTTTTAGCTCTGTCAGCTAGATATTTTTTCATTTTCTAAACTCCTTGTTCCGTCAATCACCATTGTAGTTAGTTGTCGATGACAGCTGATAGTTCCATCGGTGAGACTCTAGTTAGCTTTGTGATCTCTATCTGTCGGGCATCATTGGAATTTTACTCGTCGGGCAACACTTTATTTAGCTCTTCGAGCAACCTTCTAACTTTTCTCGTTGGGCATCCTATGGTTTTTATTCGTCGGGTATCACTGTGACTGTTCTTCTTTGCTCTGTCTATCGGTGTGCACTCTGTCAATGTTGTTTGTCACTTAGTGAATACTTGACTTTTATGCATTGCTGAAAGCATAACCTTTGTTCCTTTGGTTTTCTAAAGTCTTTGGCATTATGTACATGACCATACAGATGATATCAAGTTGACATCAGTAAAAATACAATACATTAACTAATTTAATGCATTGCATTATCTTCAACTTAACATTGTCAAACATTCAATCAATTACATGTCATCAAGATATCTTCAGGGGAATTACTTCAAACTTCTCCTACATATCATGAGGCATTACAAAAATCCCTATCTAATCTTTTGGCTCTACCTCCTAATCAAAAGAACATTAATTCATTCTTGGAATGCATGCATACTATGCCTTATGTACCTCCTATTGTGTTCATTGATGATGATTTACCTTCTGTTGAGGTGCATAATCAATATGATGCTCTTATGGTTGTTGTCTTTATTAATTAGAGTATCATTCTTAGAACATTAATTGACAATGGATTTGGGCTTAATATTTGTAGCATGGATATGCTCAAGGCTATTAAAGCTGATATTAGAACCATTCAACTGGATAATATCCCTATTTGTGGATTTGATAACATTGCAAAGAAAACTTTGGGTATTATTACGCTACCTATCAAGGTTGGTCCAGTCCTTCTTCACACACCTATTCATGTCATGCCTGGACCTCTCAATTATAACCTTTTGTTAGGAATACCTTGGTTACATACTATGCATGTGATTCCTTCTACTCTACATCGTAAGGTTAGGTTCATTTATAATAATCTGATGTATACGTTACATGCAGATGATGCACCAAATACTTGCTTGAATGTAGAATATGCTAAGATCTTTGAACCCATACAACCAAGTAAGGAACCTGAGAAACCTCCTGAAGTTAAGCAAGTTGAAGCTCCATCCTCTTCTTTAACTAAAGATGATTGGGGAACATTGGATTTTAATCCTTCTTTTATGGGAGAATATAAAGTTTCTGATTTAGAGTTCATGAAGGAACAAAATGGGTTTGAAAAACAAGTCTTTATTCCTTCTCCACTTTCTGGGGAATTAAAAAGTAACTTTGTTGCTGCTTCCCTTGAAGAAACAATTGAGACAATAAAACAATATTGTTATGACATTGTGACATGTGTCGCTCCTTTAAATCAATCTGATATGGCTGATAGATATAGATCTGGTTATCATTTACTTAGGAAATCAAGATTCAATGGGAAAGGATGTGGAAAATATGAGAAAGGAATGCAAGTGCCCTTGGAAAATGAAGTTTATGATTACACTTATGGGATAAGACTCAATCCTTATAAGCAACCATCAGATTTTCCTCTTAATTTTAATCATATCTATGGTGGACACTTAAAATTGGTTAATCCGCTTCTCCTTGACATGGATCAAAAACCTAGTTTGGATATTTTTCTTGAGGACGAAGCCCTAGCTGATTTTTTAGGAGCTTATCAAGATTTACCTACATTTCATCATAAAATAAGAAAGCCTTATTGTATGAATAATGAAGACTATTTTGGAGAACATGATGAATGAGATATTTCTCCTTTACCAATGGACTCTCCCATACAAAGTAATTTATTAATAATTGAGACTACGAAAGTTCAAATGGATGAGAATGACTCTAAAAAAAATAATCAAAGTGGGAAAATATTTGAACCAAGATGAACATGATCAATTGGTTTCCCTTTTTCTTGAATATAAGGATATATTTTCTTGGACATATTTGGATATGCGAGATATCATTCCTAAGATTGTTACTCACAATATTGTTCTTAAACCTAATGTCAAACCCGTGAAACAAAAAATCTGAAAGATGAATCTAGGCATTGCTTTGTTAGTTAAAACTGAAATTGAAAAGTTATTAGGTGTTGGGTTCATCTATTCTATCGATTATTCTAAATGGATTTCTAATATTGTGGTTGTTTCTCAAGGAGAAAATAAGATAAGGATGTGCACTGATTTTCAAGATTTAAATAAAGCATCCTTAAAAGATTATTTCCCCCAACCCAATATTGATATGATTGTGGATTCGACAACCGGTCATGCTTTATTGTCTTTTATGGATGGGTTTTCAGGTTATAATCAAATATTTATTCCTATTGAAGATCAACTTAAAATCGCATTTATCACACCTTGGGGAACATTTTGTTGGGTCATGATGCCTTTTGGATTAAGAAATGTAGGAGCAACCTATCAACGTGCCATGACCTTGATTTTCCATGATTACATCCATAAGATTCTAGAAGATTATGTAGATGACATCTTAGTGAAATCTATACAAAGAAAGGACCATGTGCTTATTTTAAGACAAATATTTGAAAGGATTAGGATTTATAATATGAGATCAAATCCTAAGAAATGTGCTTTTGGAGTTGATTCTGGTAAATTATTGTATGCACCCTAAAATGGTCGCCTAGACTTTGGGCCCCATTTATTATTTTATCAATTTATCAATTTCCTGAATCAATGCTTTGAAACATTTTCAATTCAAATCAATTTCCTTGATCAAATTGTAATTAATTCAATTATTTCAATATTTCCTAAGGTTTGATCATTTTTATTTAATTAAAAGATTTAATCTCTCTTTTAATTAAATAAAATTCCTCTTATTTAATTAAAAGATTTAATCTCCCTTTTAATTTAATTCATCTTATTTAATTTAATTAAATTCCTCCCATTTAATTAAATAAAATTCTTCTAATTTATTTAATTGAAAGAAAACCCCTCTTTTAATTAAATTAAATAAAAATCCCCACTTAAAGCACTTTATTTTTTTATTTTTTTTATCGATAAAAGGTCGAAGCCCTGAAAATTTTATTAATATAAATAATTGTTTTACATAGTGACCCCGCTCGCTGCAGGCGCTGGTAGGAAAGAGCGGGGTAGAGAAAACCTCCAGCCTAGCCTGGGACCATAGGTCCTGTCCTTATACAAAATTTACATGGGCATACCCACGACTCGACAATTAGCGAGATTTTTTATAAATACAATATTTTCGTAGGCATACCCACAACTTGATTATGAATCAAGATTTGTACAGATCTTCATGGGCATACCCATGTCCCGAGTGCTTTCGAGAATTGCTTACTTTGAAAAACAAGATCTAATAGTTATACATTAGATAGAAAATTTATGAATGCATT
>MU226477.1:547719-572849 GCA_018584345.1 Thuja plicata
TTTCATAGATTAGATTTGCATATTTCCTTTCATAGATTAATCATGCATTGTTATCATTTAGATTAATTTATTTTCATGCATTGTTATCATATAGAGTAGATCTCATTTTCATGCATTGAATCTCTCATTTCATGGTGTACTTGCATGGACACTAACTAGGTCAATCTGAGGGCCTCCATTACACACCTTTGCACTCCATGACTAGAGAGTTATGATTCGATATTTGAGGCCTCATTCTTGAGTAACCTTGGATGGAATGACCCATAGAAGTGTGTCAACATTTTAGCACACAATTATTAAGATTTATAATCTCTAAGCAGGGCATAAAGGTTGATACTGAAAAGATTGATGTTATCGTTAACATGCCTCCTCCTAAGAATATTTCTCAATTACGTAGTTTACAAGGAAAAATACAATCTATTTGTCGCTTTGTTTCTAACTTAGCTAATAGAACTATTCCCTTCACCTCCTTGCTTAGAAAAGATATCACTTTTTCTTGGAACCAAGAATGTAAACAATCATTTGAGCAATTTAAGGAGTATCTTGCTAATCCTCCTATTTTGCAACCTGTTCAATTCAATAAACCCTTATATCTATATACTTTTGCCACCTCCCATACTATGAGTGCATTATTAGCTCAACGTGATAGCAAAGGTAAGGAAAGACCGGTATACTACATCAGTTAGACTTTACTTGAATATGAAACAAGATATACCAATTTAGAAATACAATGCTTGGCTTTAGTTTATGCTTGTCAAAAACTCAAGAATTATCTATTGAATGTTGAGGTTATTGTGATTTTTAAATTTGATCATCTCAAACACCTTTTCTCAAAAACTTATCTCTCTAGTCGTCTGGCTAAATGGGTGATGTTACTTACACAATTTGATCTTAATTTCATTCTTAAAAATTCAATTAAAGGACAAGATTTAACTGATTATCTAGCTGAAGCTCCTTGTCCTCATTCTTATACAAACATCACCTTAATAGAATTCCCTGATGAGAATATTTTAGCTATTAAGCAAGAAGATGTTTGGGAATTATATTTTGACGGTTCTAGATGTAAGACAGGTTCTGGTGTGGGCATCATCTTGGTCCCTCCTACAAATAAACCAACTCCTATGTCATATAAATTGACCTTTCCTTGTACTAATAATATTACAAAATATGAAGCTCTTATAGCTGGCTTACGGGCAGCTTCATCCCTACATATTAAAAACTTGGAAATATACGGGGATTCGCAATTGATTGTTGAAAAAATCAAAGGGGGTTATCAGACTAAGAATGATAAAATGTCACAATATAAAGAATTGGCTCTTGATATACTTTCACAATTTTCTTCTTATACGATTCAGACTTTACCTAGGAAAGATAATAGACACGCAGACGCCATGGCGAGTGCAGCTTCCTTGGTGTGTCTCAAGAATAATGCTGAAGAATTTCAATATACTATACACACTCTTAAACAACCTTCAATTTCTAATAAGGTTAATGCTGATTGTTGTAACTTTCATTTGGATGAATGGTATTCGCATATCTTTCATTTTTTGAAAGACAATACATTTCCTGAATTGGCAACAAGGAACATGCGTAATCGTATTAGGAAGCTTGCAGCATGTTATATCATTTTGGGCGATACGCTTTACAAACATTCTTATAATGGTTTTATATTAAGATGTCTTGCTAGAACCGAAGTCCTGATAGCTTTAGTAGAAGCTCATTCTGGTTCTTGTGGAGGACATTTTGGTGGAAAATATTTAGTTAATAAACTTCTTAGAATGGGATATTATTGGAAAACAATGGAACAAGATTCCTTTACATTTGTTAAGAAGTGTCCTCAGTGTCAGCAACATGGTAATTTAATTCATGCTCCTACTTGTGAGCATCGTAATCAAGTTGCTCTATGGCCTTTTAGCATTTGGGGATTTGACCTTATTGGAAGAAATTCACCAGCTTCTTCTCAAGGACATACACACATTCTCACAGCTATAGATTACTTTACAAAGTGGGTAGAGGCTATTCCTCTCTACTCTACTATTGTGGATGTTATTTGTGATTTTATTCTTAATCATATTATAACACTAATTGATATTCCTTCAACGATAGTTTCGGATAATGGTACTTCTTTCAAAAATAAAGAAGTCACAAAATTCTTGTAGAAATATTGTATTCAACATAGATTTTCTACTCCCTACTATCCTCAATCTAATGGTCAAGTTGAAGCATCGAACAAAGTTATTGAACAAATCCTAAGGAAAATAGTCAGTAAGCATGCGAAAGATTGGCATATTCAACTTACTTATGCTTTATGGGCTTATAGGACTAGTGTTCGCACTGCCACGGGCACTTCTTATAATCTTGTTTATGGTACTAATGCTATTATGCCATTAGAATTAGAAATTCCTTCTTTACATGTTTAATTCCATGGGATAATTGATAAAGATACCTTTCAGGAACAACGATTACAAGAATTAGAGATGTTGGATGAACAACGAATAAATGCTTTGGAGCATATTAAGGCTTATCATAAATCACTTCAAAAACCATATAATCATAAGGTGATTGAACAGTCATTTTTGGTAGGTGATTTAGTCTTATATTAAAATCAAAGGAATGTGAATGCTTTACCTAGTGAAAAAGGGAAATTTAGCCCTAATTGGCTTGGACCTTTTGTGGTTATGGAGGATTTTACTTCAGGTGCTTATAAGATTGCTGATATGAATGGTGTTCCCCTTAAGGAATCTATTAATATTATGAATCTCAAACATTATTATCCCTAATACATCAACTTTTCTTCATGTATTTATGTATTCCCTATAGAATAGTTATGTCTATTTTGTAGGTTATATGATTTGAATACATTTATACATTAATTTCATTTCTTTCTTTATGTTTAGTTTTTTATGTATTGATGAAAAGAACAAGTAATCAATCATAGAACTAACTGGTCAAACAAAATATTCATATATAAATATTCATGAGTTTGGTACATATATGGCACATATGCCATGGCTATCAATCTCTATCTCTATGCTCTGAGGGTTAGTGGCTCCCAGCTCTTTCTGTTTTGTGGTGTGATGCTGAAGATCTTGGTATGGTGGTCCATGTGTGACTCCTCAATATGCTCATCTCATAGTTGTGCTCCTAATCTCTCTGTAGGTCAGCCAACAATCTCGCTTCCCTTTCTTTGCATAACCTCAGCTCTCGGTGGATGCATGCAAAAATATTTGCATTTCGGTCGAGATCTCTCTGCCCAATAAGAGACTCTCGCTAACTAGCTGGTAGTTAGTAGGATAAATAGGTGTCCTTCAAAACCATGGATACAAAGCTCCTACACTCCATTACACTAGCTACATAATTCAAACATATCTATCTTTTAGTACTTCTTCTAGCAAAACATTTACTTAAAATATTTTAATCAAGTACATAAATCATACCTGGATCTCCCTCCTGAGTATCATCAAAGGATCTAGATGGTGGGGGCATGGAGTGACAACCCTCTCCTCACTTGCTATGTCTAGGTCTAGGTGGTGGTGTCTTTGTATATGCATGGGGAGGTCATCATGATCTCAATGATACAGCATGGATCGCCTGATCATCTGCATCTATACTACCACCTGGGGGCATATCCTCTCCTCTCTTATACGCTCCCTGATTCTCTCTCTCCTCTACTCTCTCCTCCTCCATGGGATCTCCCTTGGGAATGGGCTCCTCCTCATCTCTATGATCCTCCTCCTCCTCTGGCATATCACCACCTCAGTGCATCCTCTCTAAAAAACTAGGATCACCTGTAGGCTAGTCATCAGGGAAGATGGGATGGGTCCCCTGTAGACTCCAGTATCTAATATACTCTCTGCTCACCCCTGGATGTGATACAATTGGATCCACCTCTATATCCTCTGTCTCATCTGTATTTCTATCTATAATATCTTCTACTGTATGTCAGTGTATGGCACCGGGTATCTGGTAATATCTCATCAGATATCTGTATCGAGGTACTCTCCAGGGGACTCCCTATGTCAAACCAAACTATCTCATAACTCTATCATAATAATATGGCATCACTGCATGACTAGTAGGACCCTCTAGTAGCTTGCACTACTGGGAGTGTCTCAACTGGTGTTGAGTATCTGGCCATCTTTTCATCTGATAGTATGGTCTCCATATCACATCCACACCTGGTATACGGTCAAAGCATACCCTCCAAAAGAGGATATCTTCATACTGCCAGACATCTCCTAGTGGATATGTAAAGGCTCTTAGTGTGCTTGCATCTACCATCACCAAAACACCCTATGGTCAAGTACATCCATAATGCTCAAACATCCAAACCTGTAACAGGGTGCATACCGTAAGACTCTCCCGCTAAAATCTCACTAGCTGACTCAACTCATGGTAAAGATGGGCTAACATGCTATGGCCCCATGAGAAAACAATCCTATCACTCTCCATCATGCACATGAGATTAGTGAATGGTGCTAAGAAAAATGTACCCTTTATGTTGGGTATTACCATCAAAGAGAGTATACATAGCATCACTCTTCATACCAAGGGTGTCGAACCTGCTAGTATGGTTGATAAAGCGATCTGATATGATCTGATTGGGTCCTCATATGTGGTACTCATCCCAAAAAATTCTCTCCATCTAAAAACACCTCAAGAGGACCCCATTGTAATCTTGGTCTAATAGGATCACCTCAAACTAGAAGTCATAGGATCATGTACACATCCTCCAATGTGATCGTGATCTCTCTTGATGGAAGATGGAAGGAACAAGTATCCTTGTCACACCTCTCTATCATGGTTAATATCATGGACCAATGGAACCTCATCTATGGTAGGATTTCTACCCAGTACAATCCCACATCTCTCAATAACTATATATCCTCCTACTGTAGCTCGAACAAGTTCTCCTTGACAGTTAGTAGAACCCCTCCAAAGGGATGCTCTCAGAGATGGACAAGATCCTGTTAGCACAAACAACATCATATCAATCATCTATCATCAAATAACTACAATTCTCACTTGACCTAGCCAAGTTTGACCTTTTTGGGTTAGGTTCAACCTTTTGGGTCAAGGTCACCCTTTTTGGGTTAGGGTCAACCTTTTTGGGTCAGGGTCGACATTATCCCCAGAAAGGATTGGACCTTCCCAGTTATGGTTTACCTGCCAAGGTCAAGGACGACATAACTGGGTCAGGGTCAACCTTTTTGGGTCAAGGTTGACCTTCCCTATAAAAATAGGAATTTCTCAATTAAAAATATCAAAATAGGGCACCTACCTTAGGCAGTGGTTGTCCACTGGCCAGGCACTCTCTCAGGACCTCCACGCGACTCGCTCGAAGTTCTTCTCTCTTTGGCATCTTGCTCCTGAATTCCAAGCTCTGCAAATGGTAAGACTGAGAAGATAAGTGCTCTTAATCTTATTTATAGCTTCAAATTAGGGTTTTATTAGGGTTTCCTTAGGGTTTTCTTAGGGTTTCATTTGAATTTACTTAGGTCAAATTCAATTTTCCTTTTACATGCATTTAGATAGGCATTCACTCTTTTCATCATAACTTGAGTTTGGTAGATCCATTTTCAGTGTCGTCAATGGCTTTGGAATTGTGATTCAGATACCTAACCTCTTAAACCGGTTTGGGAATATTTTTAATCCTTCTAAATGGTTTAGGAAAGAACTTTTTCAACAAATAGCATATCCAATGTATAGATCTAACTTTATCACCCTATTTCACCTTTTAGAATTAGTAAGCCAAAAAGGGGGGCATAAGGGGATCTGTGCATTTCTAAAAACCATCTTAGTAAGGTTTAGGTTCTCTATATATTTTCATTAAACTTGTGTTGTAGGTTGTGGATACTAACAGTTTCTTGTAGAATCTCCACTTTGAGGACTTGGCTATATCCTTTTACTTTACAATGTTTTCTTACTTTAGCTTGCATATTCACGTAGTGTCATACCTAAGCTAAAGTGGGGGATAAATGTATCATATTAAAATGGATTCACTTCCATTTTGGTAGGTTTAGCACCCTCATTTAGTACATATTTCATATTAGATTTGCATTTAGGATGCACATACACTTGATCCTACATTTCTAGGTGAAATTAGGGTTAGGATCCTTTGGATCCTCCTTAATCTCCCTTTCTTTGACTCAATCTTTTTGGGTATAACCTATGTATTGGATCTCCTAAATCTTCATCACACTTACTCTTTGGCCTTTGTGCCTCTATCTAACATCCTGGTGTGTTTTCTCACCTCCCTAGGTCCCCGGTCGACCTAGGAATCCTATAGATTTCCCAAGGTGACCAGCCTGAGACCTCAGTTCATGGTTGAGGTTGACCCTAAACTAGGTTAGGGTTGAGGTCATCCTTGACCTAGTTCAAGGTCAAGGTTGACCTTGACCTCTGTCAGGTGATCGTCCCCTCTTTCAAATATGGAACCTATCAGGGTTCTAAAACTTAAAATAGGTCCCCGGGTCCAGATGCGGAAGTGTTTTCCCTGATATTTGGATTAATACATCCCCTCCTTGGTTGGTTATTTTAATTGGACCATAATTCAAGGTGAAATTTGAATTTGGCTCCCTTGCATTTCCCTAGGAGGTCTATATTGAGATCTCTATATAAACACTCTCTTTTGCCTTCATTTAGACATGAAAAAGAATCGTAAGATGATATGATGCAATTATGATTTTGACATGATGATGAGGCAAGAAAGAAAGAGGATGATATAGAAGGACAAGACATGATGATGCATTAATACATTCAAGTACTTTTGTAGACAAGCCATTGTGGATCTTCTTTGGAGCAAGAGAGACATCTTCCTTCTTTCCTTCTTGGATCCACCATTTTCAACCTTCAAGCATTAAAAAGATATTATCATGGGGTATAAATTACAGATTGTGAGTTTGGTAGGAGTACTTTAGCCTTGGGGGCTTGGTATGCTTTATTTATCACATTCAAATATATGCATTGCTTTCTCATTTTCAATTCATGTTAGGGTTTTTAATCTAGAGGATTAGATCTTGACATTACACATGCAAAGATCTTTCCAAGAGAAACACACACACATACATTATACTATATTTGGCTATCTGTGGAGGTGAAGATCACCAAAATGGGGGTTTGACTAAGGCAAAACCCTATATAGCCACCCCAAAAACCCCTCTTTTTCAGATATTTGCAGGTGTTGTTTCGGGAGTTACAGGTTCGGTAATAGTGGAACAGAGTGCAGATCTGAATACCCTTTTCAGTAAACTTTCGGGATCCAAAAAAATAATTTTGATCTGAGACATTTTAGGTCGATTGTAACCTAGGGTGTAATCAGAAATTTTGGCAAATGGTGACATTGACTTGAGGGTACAAATTGGAACTGTCTCAAAATAGAAAAATATTTATGGGTTTTGTTCGTCTCTGTGTTTCCATTCCAGATCCGGTCTTAGATTTTCTAGAAACTCAACACAGGCTTTAGAAAATGTCATTTTTAGATATGTTATGATGTGAGGTAATTATTTTACTCCATTAATCTTTGCTTTCAATTTCAATATCCATTATCAAACAAATAATAAAATTAAATGTAAGGGGTTAAATTATGGCATTGGTCTCTTTTATATATGAACATCTATTTTGCAAACTCTGTCTAGGAGATCAACCACATTTTCTACCTTACACTATCAAAGTTGTTCATACTCCTATTGATATAAAAATGAATTCTAAAGAGAAGAGCCTTGGTCATGTAGCTCACTCTAAATATGTTGATATCCCTTCCATGCCTTATCTCCCTCCATTCAAATGTAAGAATCATGCTTCTCCATCCTCCAAATCCATTCTTGGTCCCTATATCCCAAAGCTAAAACCATCAAACCTTCCATCTATATTGGGTCCTTATATCCCTCCATCCACCATTCCTATCACTACTAGCTTGTCATCCACTTACCCTATCCCCTATCAAGATCAACAAATGCATACATCCTTGAACTCTCCCAATCAACCAATCTATATGAACCAGTCATATAAGCCATATTCAACCACAGTTCCCAAGTCTTTTGGAAGTAATTTAGATGTGCAACAAAGAAATCACAAATACAAGAATCCACTTACATATGAAGATCACTATGTCCAATCTAATAAATATGTGACTATAAAGAAAAAGGAAATATTTAAGAGACCACAAAGGTCCACTGAGAAAAGAATAAAATAAAATAAAATATGGGTTCCTAAATCCATCATGGAAGAATTGTGTTCTAAATCTAAGCAAAGAATAATATCAAAGAAAATATGGGTTCCTAAATCCATCATGGAATAATTGTGTTCTAAATAATGCAAAAGAAAAGGAAAATCAA
Organism: Thuja plicata; assembly: GCA_018584345.1. Lineage (NCBI taxonomy): Eukaryota > Viridiplantae > Streptophyta > Pinopsida > Cupressales > Cupressaceae > Thuja > Thuja plicata. Next base: position 556,056 of record MU226477.1, read on the forward strand.
AAGATATGTGGATTCCCAAGTCTCTTTTAAAGGACTTGGATACAAAAATAAAATCAAAATTTATGTGGATTCCCAAGTCTCTCTTAAAAGGCTTGAACAAAAAGGAAAAGTCAAAGTTGGCATCCAAGCTTCCAAATTCTTCCACTTCATCTCCATCTAAACATCTCCCATATTCTAACCCTATTTTGGGTCCTCATGTCCCAAAATAGATTACCTTGAATAATTCACCCCCTTCTCCATCCATCTTGGGTCCTCGCATACCAAGATCCATATCCACTCATCCATCAAAGTCTCAAGATATTCCATCCATTTTTCCTGCATTCGTCCACTACCCTTAAAGGGGTGTGTCAATGTTGAACTTATCACCATTTCCATCTACCACTACACAAAATTTTCAATACCCTATCCAATATCCCGCACCTATCACCTACCCATCCATCCCATATCCTTCCGTCCCTCTTATCCAATCTATCACATAAATCCTTGGCTACCATCTTCCTTATCCTCCATTTCATCCCCTACCATCATCCTATTAGCATCTTTGAGCATACTTTTAGTGTCCTTGGCCCATCAGAGCGTATCTTTCAAAGGATCACTATCTAAAGAGAAAGAGACTTAAAGTTCCTCCATAAAATCAAAAATACAAAAAAAATGAAAAGAAGAAAAAGTGCCTTGGTGAAAACCTGGTAAACAGGCGTCACAGTAGCAAAAATAGCATCTCTACCAAGTAGGTGAAAACTTGGTAAATAGGCACCTCTTGTACTCAGTTCTCCATCTGTCAATGCTCAGTCTTGGAAATCCTTTGCTTCAGTTTGTACATATCTTTCAGTCACTTTTGTGACACTTTGGTTCTTCTGAGAACCCTCTTGGCTTGAAACTGATCCAAAGTCATAGTCTTGGGGCAATCAAATTGGATTTGTCCTCGCAATATGAGTCAAGTCAGTCATCACAATCAGATTTTTTTACCATGGGGCATGGTTCCTAGTATCAAATCACATCTTTGGACTAAACCAGAGTCATTAATCTTGTCATTTCTGAAGGACAATTCCCTACTGACGCAAACAAGTGTTTCTCAACACCCTAATCAAAAGTGTTTCTTAACACTATCTTTGGATGCATCTGTGTTTCTTAACACACATTGGATACTACAAATGTAAACAACAGATTGATAGCACTCAAACACATCTCACTCATAATCATGATGGTGTTTCTCAACACCTCACATATACATATCTGAAAAATTTGAAACTGGCTAAAGTATGTTGAACTTCTATTTGTATGTTGTTTGTTTTCATTGATTTTTCGTCAATATTTTCTTTGTCTACTTCTTGTTGGTTTGGTCCCGATGATCCAACAACGTCAAATAAATAGGGTGTATGTGGTAAGAGCTCCTGTATTAAGTCAAAAAAGCCTCACATCCCTCGATCATATTTATTTGTACACCAAGGTGAGGTCGGAACTATCTCCTTGACTGTTATTGCTCTATTTGTTTACGCAAGATCGTACTCATGGTTATCTTGGCTTTAAATACCTTGATATTGGTACACTCTTGTAACATTAACTTAAAACAACGTTTAGGTCATCTCAACTTTTATGCCTTGATGCTTATGTTAGTTTCTCATATATTATCCAATGACAGTCATATTCATATTCTTATGGTCGCAATGGCACCAGTAAGGATTGTATCGACTCTGATGCTCCAAAAAAGCTTGATGATGAAAAATTTCACTGCTAAAGGTTCAGTGACTACACCTTAGGTTGCATTCATGTTAGTCTTGCATCTACATCTGCATGGTGTTGAAATCTGCATAATATTGATATCTCTCTCTAATGTGAAGGATTTGAGGTTCTTATTGATCAATATTCCTTTTGACAAGTGGTCAGTTGTGCATTTATTGAAATAAAAATGACACCCTTAGCTAATTTGACTGCCCTATTTCCATTTTTAGGATCAAAATCAAAATCAGAAATCATTTTACTTGTCATTTATGACATTTCACACTTCAATCAACTGCAGTTGACCACTTGCACAATCAGTCTTATGGACTCCAACCAATGGAAATCTCTCATACTTTTCTTCCATCCAATCCCATGTATCATACTTTTTGTCAATCTTGGTCAAACAAGACCTCCCATCAAGTGCATCTTTTGTCCTAACCGCTTGGGACCTATTTCTAATCAGATCAGCTTCTTCTTTCATCATGTTATCAATTGAATTTCTTCTCATCACTAGGGCACCTAGCCATTTTTTGATTTTGCTCCTAAGGGGGTAGGATCAGGACATCAACATTCCAGTGATCATATCCTCAATCAAAACCCCATCACTTGGGGCATCTCATCTTCATCGTGTCAAATCAAGTTGAGATCATCTTAAAATCAAAGGCGACCTAATCAATGGTCTTATACAGTGGTGAACACACTTGAAACTAGACAAGAATGGTCTAATACTAGCTATTCATTATTAAAACCAGATACATTGATCAACTTGGCTTCACCACTTCAAATCAAGTCAATTTTATTGCTAATCAAATCTCTTAACAGCAATCAGTTTCAAGGCTTCAAATCAAACTTGTTATTCATTCAAACCAATCAAAAGGTTTAAGAGTTCTTGAAAGATGTCCAATTTCATCGATTCAAATAAAACTAAGCATTCTATTTTATATCTTTTGATCGATCTTCATCCAATCAAGCTTGAAGTCGGTATTCTTCAACAGAATGGTTTTATCATTTTAAATCAAACTATTCTGGGTCTTCTCACTAATAGGTCTTTGAATCAATGTGTTGATCGCACATCAATTCAAAGAGGGGAAAATGTAATGACCTAAAAGTGGTCACCTAAACCCTATACCCCTAATCTCAGTCTCATATCAAGAAACCCTAATCTTGATAATTCTAAGTCCTAAACCAAACAGACAATTCATCAACTTCAAGCTAATCTAGCCTGAATCCTAGGTCATAATTAATCATCATACTTGATTAATTAATTAATTCCTAAAAATACAATATATTGGCAAATAAACCTTAAGTTAATTATTTAATTGATATTATAATATATTAATTAAATAAAAATACTAAATTGTCAATAAAATTCAAAAAGGAATTAAATTCATTAATAAAAACAAAATCTACATTTAAAATCAATTAAATCTTAAAAAATGCATATGATGTCATCAACTAATTTTTGAATTAAAAGGTGCATTTAAAATCAATTAAATCTTTAAAAATGCATATGATGTCATCTGTTAGAGTATTATTACTCTAGTTGCTTTAGCTTCTCTTAGGTGAGTTATTAATTCTTAATTAATAATGCGCAACCTAGTATTTATGTTTTAGGGTTTGTTCACCTTTATAGGCTGAACTTTGTAATGTTTTTTTCATACTCTTCGAATACATTTTGAGCTCTCACCTTTTGGCATAGAAGGGTTTCTGCTTTTTCTGTTGTTGGCTTCAATCTTTGCAACAAGTATTTTGCATGCAGGTGTTCTTGGCAAGCTGTGAAGTTGGATTTATCAACTTCTACATGAATTGGAAATAAATTTGTTTTATTCAGTTAATTTATTATTATATTTTCTCATTTTGGAAACAAATTTATTTTATTTAGTTAACTTAATCTTATCTATTTATCATTTTGGAAACAAAGTTGTTAACTGAAAATCAATTTGGAAGTTTCCAAAAAGACTTAATCTTTCGACCAATCAAATTGCCTGTACATGGATTGTCCTTCCTCAAATCAAATTTGAGCCAGTCATTTCCTCTAATCTCGACCGTCGATTTGGGAGAGATTTTCTATAAAAGAGAGCTTCATTTCCTTCACAAAGGATCCCAATTTTTAGCTATTGTTATTATGCAGTTTTCATTTCTTAAGCTTTCAAGCATTTTAGCATTTCATAGCTTTTTGATTGATTAATTGTTAGTTTAGTTTCAATCATGCAAACCATAATCTAGATTACATTTCAATTTGGTGCTTTAAAAAGAACAAAAACATTTCAAATTGGTATCATAAAATAAATCTAATTACCTTGGGATCAATCTTACATTTGCATATTCATTTTAGAATAAATAATTTAGCTTTCTTTAAATCCTTCGTTTAGGATTTGGTGTAGTCACTGTTTCTTGCAATGACCTGAGAGTAAGATTCAAACTCCTGCATACTAGAAGGAAATAGACCTCTTTAGGTTAGTCATTTGTTTATCGCATTCATTTTAAGCTAACCATGCAATGATCTATTGAAGTGTTTGTGTTTGCAGCTACAGGTAGAAACCCAAATTCAAGCATACAGTTGATGCTACAACAAGAGGCTAAAAAAAATATGGAGAGTGTGATTCTGAAGTTTGATGAAGAATTTTAGAAGGTTCTTGAGCAACACATTGAGTATGAATTTGATAAAGAGGAAAAAAGGAAGGAGGAAATGAAATAAGAAGAAGAATAAGATGCTCAACCAACACTGACATCTATATCTAAGAAACCTAGGTATGTAAAGAAGAATCATTCATAGAATCAAATCATTGGAGACAAGAACAAAGGAGTTTCTACTAGAAGTAAAGCATCTCAATATCATGTTTTATTATGTTTACTATCATAGGTTGAACCTAATATTGGAAATGAGTTGAGTAACTGAGAGGGGGGTGAATCAATTACCACAAAAACAAATCCAAGTCCCTTAGATGTCTTAAAAAAATTTAACATTGTTGCTCGGTTAACACAGATATTTCACTGTCACTCGATTAACATAGCAAATCTTAAGATATTAACTGTGATTATCCTTTAGAAATTAATTGCAAAAACATAAAGCAAATGATATGTACACAGAGAACACCAATATTTAACGTGGAAACCCAATATGGGAAAAACCCACCAATAGCAACTAGTCATTGTTTTTCACTCTTCTGAAGTGAGCCATGTTAGGAGCCAACTCGGTTAAAGGTGTTAGAGTAATTAGGTAGTTTCATTACTCATTTTTCTCTTAAGATTTCTCATAGGTGCATATAATTAATATGTTATATTAATTATTTTGTACATCCTAGCTTTTTTCTTTTTTTAGGGTTTCATTCACCTTTAAGGTTGAATGCTTGTAATTGTTTTTTCATACTCTCAGAATACATTTGAGCTCTCACTTTTTGAGCACAGAAGGGTTTCATATTTTTCCATCTTTTACTTCATTCTTTGTAACAGGTTTCTTAAATGCAGATTGGTCTTGGAAGTCAAAGTTGTATTTCTTAGTTTCTACATGGTATCAGAGCCATTCTACTGCTACTTTTTCAAGTTCTTTTTAAGCTATGGATCAAGCATCTTTTTTTCTACTTTTTTCTATTATTTTTATTGGATCTGGGGAGTCTCATTTTTTTGGTGCACTTTGGGCAAAAACTGACCTCACAGATGTGTCTGGAAGGCCCAAAAACCCCAGATTCCATATAAAACATGACCTATTTGGCCTCTGAAGCATTTGGGAGAAATTTTTTGCCCTCTAGGGCCGTGCGGGCATGAAAATCAAAAAAATTCATTTTTTTTCTTTAAAAAATCAAAAAAATCATTCAAAAATAATGCCTCATACGTTATTTCAATCGCGCCACCGGCGCTCAGCCCAGACGCCGCTCGCGCGCCATCCCCGGCCTGAGCGCCACCCTCTGGCCACCGCGCCGCCACCGGACCCCGCCGCCCCGCCCGGCCGCCACCGCCCACTGGCCACCTCTGCCCAACTGGACGTCCTGTGACAACCATACTACCGTCAAAATATTTCCCGGGACTGTTTTTTTCTAGGGAGCTTGTCTTTTGGGGGTACCTGTGCCTTTTTGGTCCTACAAGGCTCATACAGACTCAGATTTTTGACTTCTATATATCATCGGAAAGCTCTTTCCGAGCCCGTCACTCTCATCTAGGTTTAATTTCCTGATTTTTCCATTTTTTTCTAGATTTTGTAGTCAAAGATGCACCTTCTTTTGTGCTCCTGTTCTGCTTCTGGAACTCAGGTTTTTTTCTTGTTTCTTGTGCTTTCATAGTAATTTGTGGTGTACGGGGGATAGTATTATACATTATGGGGGGTGCATTTTCCATTCTGCAATTTCCTTCAGAAAGACACTTCTACTTCCATCTTATTCTTCTCTTAATGTCGAACCCCTCTGTGGCCCGGCTGACACCACATAACTACCACACATGGAAGCCACAAATGACCAGACTCCTCATGTCATGAGGTTTATGGTCCTACCTAGATGTGGCTCAGCTAGTTCTACAGAGGCCTTATGAGGCTCTTATGCATATAAATAGGATGGATGAGGCAATGGGCCTCATTGCCATGAATATTTCAGATGGGTTGTTGTTCCACCTGGATGGTCTGACCACACCCAGGGATATGTGGGACAAGTTTTCCACCTTGTTTGGCACCATGAATCAGTTCAGGGTTCTCCAGATAGATGCAGGGTTTACCTCCTTGGTACCTGAATCATTCACCAGCATTGAGGACTTCCTGATGAAGTTAAAATCTCTTTGATCTATTTTACAGGTTGTTGGAAAGATGAAGTTAGATGATGAGTGTATCTTTCTGATACTCTCAAAGCTTTGTGGCCCTTATCAGATTTTCACTTCTACTTTGTACTCCACTATGGATGCACTAGGTGCATGTCATGTTATGCCCTCTTTTGAGACCTTCTATGATAGGTTAACTCATGAGCAGTCCAAGCTCAGTCAGATGGATTCTCTTACAGGTTCACAGTCACAGGCATTGCTTACCAAGACATCTCAGGATACACAGAAGCCAAAGCTGAAGCAGATATCTAATTCCTCTTCTTAGCACTCTACTGGCCAACCATCTTCTTCTAAGAAGGAGAAATAGAAGACTAAGAACCCTACATCTTCCTATTGTCAGAAGGGGCCTCATGATGAGTCACATTATTTTCAGAAGAGATTTGATGGCTATGAGAAACAGATTGCAGATTTTCAAGCTCTCCTTTAGAAGAGCACTATTTCCTCTCCATCCTCTTCCACCTCATAGGGGTCTACTTTTCAGTCTTCTACCTCATCTTCAACATCTGGACAAGATTTTGGACAGGGTCATGCATTACAGGCTTTCATTGCATCCCCTTCCCAGGTCCCTTGGATACTGGATTCAGGTGCTTCTCACCATATGGCATCTTCTCCAGAGATCTTCTCTTCTATTGAGGCTTCTCCTATTCCCCATAATCTCATGGGGAATAACACTATTATGCCAGTCTGTGCGAAAGGTTCTATATGCATTCAGGATGGCACATTCAATTATGTATTGTATGTTCCATCTCTATCTGCAAACCTTCTCTCAATTTACCAGATTACACACAGTGGATCAGGGAAGATAGTTGAGTTCATGCCAGATTCAGTCTTCATTTGGGATAGTGTGACAAGTGGAATTTTTGCTACAGGGATAGTTGATCATTCCACCTGTCTCTACACATTTTCACACTTTGGTCCACCATCTCCATCATCAGAGCACAACTCTCCTCTTACGCGAGAGCACCATGTGGGACAGTCAGGTCACTTGAACCTCTATGTTGTTCTTGAGACCACTTCTGTGGCTGCCTCACCTCATCTTATCAAGGTTTCTTCTCTTCAGTAGGACTCTTCTTCAGCACTGCCAGACCCTCCAGCTCCATCGATCGAGCCACTAGGTGTAGTTGTTGAGGATTCTACAGAGGATACTCATCTCCTCTCTCTTGACAGTGTCAGCACACCTATCATACCACCTACATTGGGGGTTCCCTTTTAGGATCCTCATGTCTACTCCTTTGAGCATTAGCTCAGCCTTCTTGTGATACCTCATCTTTTGAGGTTACCTCTTTAGTGCTCACTTCCTTTCACTCCTTTGTATTGGCATCATGGTGGTTTGTTCATTGATCTAGGGGTTCTTTCATTCTGGGGGGAGATTTGGAGCCTTGACCCTCTCTCATGGGGGGGGTTGGCAGCATGCATTGTACTTATGGCTTTGAGAGAGTCTCTTGAAGTCATTTTTTATCTTTTGCTTTCTTTTATATCTCTTTTTGGAGAGGAGTTTTTCCCACTGGGTTTTCTCCTTTGTCTCTGATTTACAAATATTTCCTTGTATTGGGTACCTGATCAGGCCTTGTTTCCGAGACCCATTTCTTGCTTTCATAGCTGTGCTAAGTTAGCTTACCTCCTAAGCTTCACTTAAGGGGGGGTGTTAGAGTAATTAGGTAGTTTCATTACTCCTTTTTCTCTTAAGCGTTCTCGTAGGTGCATATAATTAATATGTTATATTCATTATTTTGTACATCCTAGCTTTTTCCTTTTTTAGGGTTTCATTCACCTTTAAGGTTGAATGCTTATAATTGTTTTTTCATACTCTCAGAATACATTTGAGCTCTCACTTTTTGAGCACAGAAGGGTTTCATATTTTTCCATCTTTTGCTTCATTCTTTGTAACAGGTATCTTACATGTAGATTGGTCTTGGAAGTCGAAGCTGTATTTCTCAATTTCTACAAAAGGTTATAATAACACATTGTTAGGTGGGACCCTGTTAGAGGATTTAATCACCCTATAAGGATTGGCCTTGTTAAAGGTCTTCAAACACTTCAATGTAGAAATTTCACCTTGTGAGAGGGTTTACAAAAGACTGTTAAGTCTACTCTGTTAGGAGATTTTGATCACTGCTAAAATTTTTAGAGAGTAACAATGGATTGACCTATTTTGATAAGCAACTGTCTTTGCTGATTCAGATCTGTGCTCTGGATTTGATTACTAGATCCTCACTGATCGAATATTCTATTGTAGCTTTGTATGTTTTGTATTCAATCAGAATCCCATCTGATTTTTTCTTCACTCTTCATATCACAAAACATATATCTTCACACACTTCACACACTATTCAATCCAAACTTGACCTTATATATATATGATAAGCATTGTCAAGTTGGCCTTAATATCCTTTTAAATAATTAATAAAACTCATATTTTTGGATTTATACAATCAATTATCCATAAAAATATAAATTGTTGTTAGTCGGCTATCACTAAAAGCATAACTCGGTCAATACTGAAATCCTTCAATGCTCGACCAAAACTATAATGCCCGAGTGAACTCGGTTAGAACTGAAAATCACTTTGGTCATCTTCAATGCCTGAGAGAGCTTAAAAGACACTGACTGTACTCATATAGGATTATACATTTGTGTAAACATCACTATACTTGTTTAAACATCAATGACAATACATAATTAAATAATTGTCAGCAACAATCTCCCTCTTTGGCATTGATGGCAACACAACATGTCATAATATAAAGAGTTATAGAGCAACAGACATAAGAATCAAATTTTATTAATTCCCTTAGCTTCATTTTGATTCTTATCCAAAAACTCCCTCTGTCATAAATCTCTAAAATACAGATTTCTCCCTCTTACATTAATCTCTCCATCAGTAATCTTTATGACACATCAGTTTTCACACATTAGTAATCTCTCCCTCTTTTAAAACCAATGCCAAAGAATCCAACTGATACATATGTATCCAATGAATTTGTAATGTACCTATTTGTACTAGTTCATATGCAATAAGCTCTTGATAAATGCATCAACATGTTAAAATTGTTTTGTAGCTCGGTTGATGCATCACTAAACTATGTTTTAGTGAGCCTCAGTTAGGGGAATCACCCCTAGCTTTCCTCTAAGATAAAAAAATGCATACTTAGGTAACAGTTTAGTGAATATGTCTACAATTTTTTCTTTAGTATTCACATATTACAATCTTACTTCTTTGTCCTGAACCAATTCCCTCAAGAAATGATACTTAATTGTGATATGTTTAGTTTTAGAATGCATCGTTGGGTTCTTAGAGATGTTAATAGCACTAGTGTTGTCACAAAAGATAATGATTGGTTCTTAGATTTCCACCTTCATACCTAACAACAATTGTTTGAACCATATGATGTTTGAATAATTTACTGTTCCAGCAAAATATTATGCTTATGTTGTAGACTGAGAAATGCAGTTCTGCTTCTTGCTTGTCTAGGAAACTAACCTCTTTCCAAGAAATAATGCTCCACCACTTGTGCTCTTTCTTTCATCAACACTTCCTACCCAATCAACATTAGTAAAAGTCTTCAAATCAAATTTTCCTCCTTTCTTATACCATAATCCATAATCTTCAGTACCCTTAAGATATCTCAGAATCCTTTGATAGTCATTAAGTGATTCTCTCTGGGATTAGTTGAAAACCTTGCAACAATACCGACTACTAATGCAATATCAGATCTAGTGTGAACAACATATTGAATTTTTCCAATCATGGATCTGTAGGTAGTCTGATTTACCTCCTTTGAATCATCATCCTTAGACAACTTATGTCCAGTAGGCATGGGTGTTCCAACTAGTCTAGAATCTTCCATCCCAAATTTCTTCAGTATCTCTTTGATGTATTTAGACTGTGTAATGTAGATACCATCCTTCATCTGATAAACTTGTAAACCAACAAAGAATTTGATTTCACCAAACATAGACATCTCAAATTCCTTACTCATAGCTTCACAGAATGCTTTGCATAGATCATCATATCCAGTAAACAATATGTCATCAACAAATATTTTTGCTAATAGTATCTTGTTATGAGGTCCTTATTTGATGTACAAGCTATTGTTATCATTAGTTCTCTAGAATCAAATACTTGTCAGGTAACCATGCAATCTTTCATACCAGGATCTCAAAGCTTGCTTCAGTCCATACAATGCTTTGTGTAGTTTGAAAACCATATTCCTTTTGTTAGGATCTACAAAGCCTTCAGGTTGCTCAATATAGACATCCTCTTCTAGAATTTCATTCAAGAATGTAGATTTTACATCCATTTGATGTACCTTGAATCCTTTATGTGCAGCATATGCCAGAAGATTTTTGACTCCTTCAAGTCTTGCAATAGGAGAAAAAGTTTCTCCATAATCAATACCCTTTTCTTGAGCATATCCTTTACATACTAGTCTAGCTTTGTTTCTGGAAACTTCACCTTTCTCATTCATCTTGTTTCTGAAGGCCCACTTAGTACCAATCACATTCTTGTCTTTTGGTCTAGGTACAAGAGTCCAGGTTTTGTTCTTTTCTATCTTCTCAATCTCTTCATTCATTGCTTTGATCTAGCTTTCATCATTGAATGCATCTTTAACAGTTTTAGGTTCAATTTCACTAAGTAAACATGCACCTTTGATTTTGTTCCTTGTCATTACACCTTCTGTCTAATCTCCAATTATTTGTTCAGGTGCATGATGCCTTCTGACATATTTTTCAAGTACAAGATCCTTCCTTCTTGTTTATGGGCTTGCTCCACTATGTTCACCATACTCAAATATTATGTCTTGTTCTTTTGTCTGATACTCAGCTTCCACTGCCTGAGACTCGAGTGCCTATGTCTATCATTTGGGTGCCTCTGTCTGCGACTTGGATGCCTCTATCTGCGACTCAATTTCTTCAATTTGAGACTTGGTTCCCTTTGTTTGTGACTCAATTTCTTCAGTTAGCATCATTGGTTGCATAGGTTGCAACAAGGTTTGTGTTGATGAATTCAGTGGTTGACATGGTTTTTGTCCAATCACCATTGCATGTGTCTTAGGTATAGTATCAGGTTCATAATACATAAATTTTTTGTAGTCTTCGGTCTCTTTACTGCTATGTTCTTCATTTCTCTCTGCAAACTCATTGATCTTTACATGTACACTTTATATGACTTTATGAGTAGTAAGATTTAAACATTTATATGCTTTGCTTTTGCTGGAGTATCCTAGGAATATACCTTCATCACCTTTTACATCAAATTTTTCGCATCGTGCTTCCTTCAAGATGTAGCATTTACTTCCAAATACTTTGAAATAATGAACATTAGGTTTGTAGCCATACCATAATTTAAAAGGTGTCTTCTCAGTACCTTTCTTCAGCTGAACTTGGTTCAAGGTGTGAATTGCAGTGTTGATGGCCTCCTTCCAGTATTTGGTAGCAACATTCTTTTCAATCATCAAGGTTCTTGAACAATCCATAATGGATCTATTCCTTATTTTTGCAATATCATTCTACTATGGTGTACCTAGGGTAGATACTTGTCTCTTAATTCCTCTTTCATTGTAGAATTTATTGAATTCATTAGAAATGAATTCTCCTCCTCTGTCAGATCTTAGGCATTTAAGTTTCTTTCCTGTTTCTTTTTCAACTCTGGCTAGGTACCATTTGAACTTTTGAAAAGCTTCTATTTTTTCTTTGAGAAACATAATAGTCATCATTCTAGAGTGGTCATCAACAAATGGAATGAAATAATTCTCACCTACGTAACTTGTTGTTCCAATTGGTCCACACAAATCAGTGTGTACTAATTCCAAGACTTCTTTTGTATCGTAGTTCTTGCTCTTGAAGCTTGTTTTTCCCATCTTCCCAATTTGACATTATTTGCATATTGCTAATTCAGGTTTCTTCAGAACAGGAATACCTCTTACTCTTTTGTTCTTACTTATGTTGATTAGGTTATCACAATTCACATGACACATCCTTTTATGCCATAACCAACTTTCTTCTACTTGTGCAATAAAACATGAACTTTCATTGAGATCAAGATAAAATAGATTACCTTTTGTTTTCCTTCTAGTTCCAACTAGGTTTCCTCTACCATCCAGGAGATTGGCCTTACCGTTCATGAATTCTACCTTAAAACCAATGTTATTCAGTAGTGCCACACTTAGTAGATTATGCCTTAGTCCTTCAACCCAATAAGCATTATCACACTTGACTCCTTCAGTAAGAGAAATACAACCTTTAAATTTCACATAGAAGGGTTCATCATTCCCAAAACTAACACTCCCACCATCATAGTTTTCAAAATGTTCAAATTTTTTTTATCACTAGTCATGTGGTGAGAACAACCACTATCAATTATCCAGGTGTCATTCTTACTAATATGAGAGTATAGTGCAGTCTTTTCATTATCTTCACTATCTGACTCATCATTAATAGAAACGTAAACCATTTCATCTTCATCTTCATCTTCATCACTATCAAAATCTTTAGCAATATAACAATATTTCTTACCTTTGTCCTTGTAGCTTTTGTAGCTTTTGAAATCTTTCTTGCCTTTGTACTTGTTGAAATTTATCTCACCTTTGTCTTCCTTGTTTAGACACTTAGCAGCAATGTGGCCAACCTCATCACATGAAAATAAAATCAATGGTATTCTTCCTTTGTATTGTCCTTTTCCTTTTACAGCTCTCATTGCAAGTAATGCTTTAATGATTTCCAGATCTTCATCATCATAATCATCATCACTATCACTATCAATTTTTTTTCCTTTCATCTTTCCAAGGTTTAATTTAGCTTTGAATGTTGACTCAAGATTGCTAGGATTAGAAGAATAATTGTCAAAATTATCCAACTCAAAAGCTAATAATCTTTCAATCAATCCATCTAGAGTTATGTCATTACTGCATCTCATCTCTTGAATAGCTGAAACTCTAATTGCATAAATAGGAAGTAAGGTTCTTAATACCTTGTTGACTACTATTTTGTCTTCAATAGTTTTGCCAGTAGCTCTGACTGCACTAACACTTTTCTTGATTCTTTAACTGTACTTTGTAATGTTTTCTCATTCTTTAATTTTCATCATATCAAACTAACCTCTGATACTTTCTACTTTGGCTCTCTTTACATTTTCATCTCCTCCATAAATATCATGCAGTTTGTTCCACATATCAAAGGTAGTAGGGAATTCCTTGACTTCATCAAATTTAGAATAGCTGAGTACAAAGGCTATATCAATCATCATTATGTTGTGATGCTTCATTTCCACCATCTGATCCATAGACATAGGTCTCGGCAATTCCACACACTTGTGATCCAAGAATTGCAAACCAATATCTCCAATAGTAGATAGATGTAGCCTCATCAAATCCTTCCATGCAGCGAAGTTGTCCTTGTTAAGCTTGGGGATCTCCCTTCTGTAAGACATCTCTGATCTTTAGCTTAGGCCTTTAAACCTTCCCTGTAAGCACTTGCAACTCTGATACCAATTGTTGGAAATGAGTTGAGTAACTGAGAGGGGAGGGGTGAATCAGTTACCACAAAAAAAAATCCATGTCCCTTAGATGTCTTAAACAAATTTAACATTGTTGCTCGGTTAACACATATATTTCATTGTCACTCGGTTAACATAGCAAATCTTAAGATATTAACTGTGATTATCCTTTAGTAATTAATTGTAGAAACATAAAGTAAATGAAATGTACACAGATAACACCAAGATTTAACGTGAAACCCAATATGGGAAAAACCACCAATAGCAACTAGTCATTATTTTTCACTCTTCTGAAGTGAGCCCTGTTAAGATCCAACCCTGTTAAAGGTTAAAATAACACACTATTTTATTTTTTTATCGGTAAAAGTTCATAGCCAAAATTTTATTAAATTTTTTTTAAATTACATAGTCTCCATTCACTGCAGGCACTGGTAGGAAAGAATGGACAAGAAAACCTCTAGTTTAGCCTAGGACTGAGGTCTAGATTAATATATTTACATTTATTTATTAAGGCATTCCTTCATTTACAAAGAAATGGAAATGGATCTATCCATTTATGTTTAATAAACAGTTCTGTGTATATTCTTTTACGATTGATATCCTTCGTTATCATCATGGTTTATTAATGTATATGCTTTGATCAATCCATCTTGATAACTGCATCTCAATCTATGTTGTGATCAATCCATTTTGATAAATGCATCTTCGTATATTCTGATCATACCTTTTATGCCCCTTGGCCCTAGTCTTTACATTATCCTTATATGTTGTTACTCTGTCCATATTTGTTCCTGCATATAACATCTATAGACAAAACACTGATACATCTTATATGTTAGCCTTTAAAAATTTCTTTTGCCCCTGTTGTAAAAACTTCTTTATTTCTCTAAGGTGAAGAATCCATCCTTATACATAAGTTCTTTCTGAACATAGGATTTGTAAGAAGAAATTAAGAATTTAAGCATCTCCAATCTCTATCTTGTAACATAGAGCAGTAGTGCTCTATAATTTCCAAATGAAATGATAAGAAGTAAAATGTATCCCCTCTATATTTTATCTCTGCATAAAATAAATTGTGTTTTTTTTTTTGTAAAATCATATAGAAAAACAGATACATCCCAATACTTTATCTACCCCAACTCATGTCCTTATACCATAGATAGTATACTATCTACCATTTTTATATTCTTAACTCTTTAAGGTGTAGAATTAGTCCATAAGTTCATACTAAATGTTGCTTTCAATTATTCCTCATTCTCACACTTTTAAAAACATATCTTTACCTTAGTTGTTTTCCTCAGAATTACATACATCACTGTTAATTGCTCATAAATCTACATTATTTCCTATGTTTTTATGAATATACCAACATGTATGTATACTTCTAATTTCAGAATTTTACTTAACATATTCATAATCTAATTGATTTCCTTTCTAGCATATCCCTGGGTATTCATAAACTGCTTACTGCCCTTGAGTGCTTCTATATTAATAATTGATTTTATCTCTACACGGTCCTACTATATGATTTGTAAAAGGGAAGTTAAGATTTTACACATTTCTAATCTCTATCTCAGAACACAAAGCAACATTAATCTATAATTTATCAAGAAAGATATTAAAACGTCAAACCATCTGCATCTTATCTATGCAATTGTTATTTAACATCAACTCTATTTTTGACATCCTTGATGATTCATTTCAGTATGGAAAAGTACTC
This sequence comes from Thuja plicata, assembly GCA_018584345.1. NCBI lineage: Eukaryota > Viridiplantae > Streptophyta > Pinopsida > Cupressales > Cupressaceae > Thuja > Thuja plicata. The sequence continues at coordinate 571,790 of MU226477.1, forward strand.
ATATATCCAAACAGTCAATGATCAATACTTTATCTACCCAAAATGATGCCCTTATAGCATGGATATTCATACTGTCTACATGTATCTACAAATTTCCATATATTTTTTCTTTCACTATGCATGCCTACTATTATGCTTCATGCTTGTATATATATATATATATATATATATANCACACACACACACACACACACACACACACACACACACACACACACACACACACACACACACACACACACACACACACACACACACACACATATATATATCTTTATTTATACATATATATTTTCCTGTATGCGTATACCTTTGTTAGTTAAAGCCATCCCTCGGTCTGTACTCCTAACCTATACTATAAAAGTTATAATGAAAACTTACACAACTGAGACATAGGTTTCATAGTAATTTCTAACCTGAAGTCCAACCATACTGATATGTTTAGAATTCAAGATTAGAGATTACAATTATTCCTCTGTCTGAGGCTTCCTTTATCTCTGCTACCTTATTTTGATTCCTTGTAAACCATTCTCTACTTATAGTCCACAAAGCATTATGATTTCAGTTCTTTAATGCCAAGTGTTATATTCCCACCTCCATTTGTCCTATCTATATTCTCTGCGGTTATTGAGCAAGGAATAAAATTCTATATTGTCAGAGTTGTTTCTTTCTTTGTTTCAAATCTACACAAATCTTTTGCATATATATTCCAAAGGTTCTCTTATATTTTTCAGACCTGTTGTGTCCTTATTGGTTATTTGTGTAACGTTCTATTATATTATATTTTGTTTCTTCCCTCTCCCTATTTTCCTCAATTGTATCTTTTATCATCAATATCCCTTCAAAAATACATCCCTTCTTGAATGAGTTTATGTTTGTCTATGAGTAAAAATAGTATCAATATATTTAGCATATTTCCAAATATATAAGAATATATCAGTGAATGTACGAACGTTTACAATTAAAAATACACACACACACACACACACACACATATAAACATAAGTTCAAATACATACATATATATAATTTCACATATATATATGTTCAAATATATATA
>MU226477.1:592885-618615 GCA_018584345.1 Thuja plicata
TATATAATTTCTGACTGAATATATGTTGTTCACGCTTTTGGTTATCTAGTAAAGAGATTTCCAGCATATAATGTTCATATTGAAAATTTACCATAATATTTCACAGTATCCTTATCTTTTGTACGTCTATTCAATATATAAGTCTTCAACCTATGCTATCTTTACCTCCGCTATTATACTTTAAAAGTAACATAACTAAGAGTATTGTTAGTCTTATATCCTTCTATTTTCTTTTAAAACAAAAAACCTTCATTTACTGTTCTTGATGCCTCATTCCCCTCGTTTGATGATCATTATTTCATCATATGTTTCCTCCTCATGCCCATGTCCATCTTTAGCATTCGTGGTTCTACTTAACCATCCTTTTTTTATGAAGATTGGTGGGTTGCTTTGCTATTGCTCCATTTCGATTTGCTCAACCGTTGGTGGAATACTAAATACTTCTGCCTCAAAATAATGTAGAAGCCATTTGGGCTCCATTACCTTCTTGACATGTTTCCACATTATTAGAAAGTGGATATTTCTTTTGACCTCTTCCCAAGTGTTATCAAAGATTTCCATATCCTTAAACATTAAGCATGGTCTACGTTTTACCCTACCATCATGTTCCAGAGGCCCTATGGCTGCTTTCATATAATCCTCGGGGATTGGAACCATTTGACTTAAATTAATACTGCTTACTACTTCCTCCAAACCCCCCAGGATTTTACTAATGAAGATCTTCCTGCTCAATTATATGGTTTCTGTCTTTGTATACCTTGCTCTTAACAAACATGATATGAAAACTCTGACAATGTCTCCGTTAGTGCGCATTGTGAAACTATAATCATAATTTGCATCACCTATTTCCCATTCTATAGCTCTTCTAGCTAAGCCATCCATGGGATTAAGAATTTTATTCTATCACTCTGGCGTTATTTTACCCAAAAAAGCCATGTCTCGGGACTATTTAATGTGGAACGTACGCACATTGGTATACATCTCTGTAAAATGCCTCTGGTTAGTCTATATCTTGAAAGATAAATTAACAAAAGTAACTAAATATCATACCTCTTACCTTTGAGCTCCTGAGTATGTCGATATTAATGGCGGTTTCCTTATTCCCTTTATAGCCCTAGTGTGATTTCTACAAGAATTATGTTGAATTTAATTCTCCCGCTATTCCCTAGCTCCATTACTTTTATTTATTACTTAATAATTGCTATTTAGCTGTCATAATAATTGCTATCTCTGATCGAAAATATGATAATAGTTTAATTTCGTTGTTTAATGATTCTTCCACCTATTCTTCTTCATGATTAATTCTTTGTGTATTTTTCATATGCATTAATCTTAGTTTTCAAAGGTGGCATGATGACTTCCTAAATCATTATTCCTTAGTCCTTATCATTGTTTTTTATCACTAACTATTTTGCTTTTCTTATTCTAAATATACATGCACATATTTGTGATGTTTACAACTGTCATTTATAATGAGAAAATAAAAACCACTTATAACTTCCCACCTATATTAAAACATATCTATATATGAATATGTAGTAATGTCTCACATTAACACATACATGCATCCAATATATTCGTTAAATCATAACTGATTATTCATTTTCCCATTATAAATGCAATTCTTTTTTATTTCTTGAGTGACGGCATAACAAGTTTAGTCATAAAAATTTTATTGTTTACTCTTCTTCATACATTTCATTACACTGAATACACAATCCCACTTCATCCTCTATTACAAATTTATCAAACCACTCAAGTTCTCTGGTGGTTCTTATATGCATGAAGGTAAAAAAAAAACCTAGATTCCTCGTTATGGCTGGCAGCTCTATAGTGTACCTGTTTCTATCCTCAACCATCATTATTGGGAAGGATTGAATGTTGCTATTAATTCCCCTATACTACTGATAATCTCTTGGTCTAGGGATTGTTAAGTCATCTCTAATGCTTGCAATTACCTTACCAAGATCAACCAAATATTTCCTTTTAAAAAATTTCCTATACAGCCTCCCAATATCCCTGATATCAGGATCTACATGTAGAGCTGAGGCAATAAACATTGTAGGAATGTCTGAGTTTATCCTGTAACTATTATCATTTTCAATGTATTCACTCCCTAGAATAATATATACCTCTCTGACAGTTATATCATAGGTAACAAGCATCATCTTTTTAATTCTTTTAAGAGTTATCTTCCCATCGAAGGCTAGCTGCGATTTGGTGCATCTCAATTTTATTATTGTAGCCATTAGCCTTCTTACTTGCTAGCCTTATCTCATATTGATACCTATCTTCCTCATATAACCATTATAAATATTATCCCTTGTTATTGCTAATACAGAAATGAAATGGTGGTCTTTTACATTTCTATCGATTCTTATCCTTAGCTTTACTTATATCCTTTTATGTTTTATTTAGATTATTCCTAATTCTCACTGCAAGACAAAACATACCTTTACTTCTTTGTTTCCTTAATATTTATCTCTTTTGTTTGTTTTAATGATTCAATTATTCTTATCCATAAGTATTTGCTTCCATATTGGATCTATATTCTTCTATTCTTTATCTCCCTCAAATTTTACATCTGTACTTCTTGGTTTGTTCCAACCTTGATTTCTTCATTCCTGCCCTCTGCCCCTCTATTAGCTAAAAGATCGGTTCTTTGGTTACCTTCTCTATAAGTATGATTAATAGTATATTTTTTTAATAATGTTAATATGTTTAAATCCCTCTTAATCAACCCATTAAGTTTCCAATTTTGTGTACTACCTACTCTGATGGCATTAATAATCAATGATGAGTCTTCGCCTATCTCTATTTTATCTAGATTCAGACTCTTGCACATCAATAAGCCTTCTATTAAGGCATTCCCTTCAGCCTCATTATTGTTCGCCAATCCTAAGAACACTAATTTGGAGGAAATCAATTTCCTAGATTCATCATGAATACAACATCCCACTCCTACTCTACCTGGGTTTCCTTTAGAGGCCCCATCAAAGTTTAGTTTGAACCATCCATCCATGGGTGATCTCCATGTGTAGTTGCGCCTCAAAGCTTCCTTATCCACATTATTTTGGCTTATAAAGGGAGGAATATTTAATCCATACCATAGTTTATGAATTTTCTCATCATAGTGTGAAAAAACCATATCTCTCCTATCATTCATATTTTGATTGTTCACTACCTCTACTATAATTACTTCTATTTTATTTAGTAGTTGGTCTATGTCTATTTTTTTATCTTTAAATATCCTTCTATTCCTCTCCTTCCATAATTACCATATCATTATGGAAGGAGCTATAATCCATATCTCCCATACAAACCAGAGTTCATTCTTCTTGGCCACAGATATAACACACTGTTAGGTGTGACCCTGTTAGAGGATTTAATCACCTTGTAAGGAGTGGCCTTGTTAGAGGTCTTCAAACACTTAAATGTAGAAATGTCACCTTGTGAGAGGATTTACAAAAGACTATTAAGTCTACTCTATTAAGAGATTTTGATCACTGCTACAATTGTTAGAGAGTAACGATGGATTGACTTGTTTTGATAAGCAACTGTCTTTGTTGATTCAGATCTCTTCTCTGGCTTTGATTACTAGATCCTCACTGATTAGATATTCTGTTGCACCTTTGTATTTTTTGTATTCAATCAGAACCCCATCTGATTTCTCCTTCACTCTTCATATCACAAAACATATATCTTCACACACTTCCACACTTCCACACACTATTCAATCCAAACTTGACCTTATATATATATATATATATATATATATATATATATATGATAAGCCTTGTCAAGATGGCCTTAATATCCTTTTAAATAATTAATAAAATTTATGTTTTTTGGATTTATACAATCAATTATCCATAAAATATAAATTTTTGTTAGTCAGCTATCACTAAAAGCATAACTCGGTCAATACTGAAATCCTTCAATGCCCCTGACCAAAACTATAATGCCCGAGTGAACTCGGTTAGAACTAAAAATCTCTTTGGTCATCTTCAATGCCTGAGAGAGATCGACAGACACTGACTATGCTTAGATGGGATTAGACATTTGTGTAAACATCACTATACTTGTGAAAACATCAATGGCAATACACAATTGAATAATTTTCATCAACACCTAAATCTATAACAGAATCTTGTAGTGATTAGAGTTTGATTAATAAAATGAAGGAAGATATTAGACAAATAGAGAAGAATTAGACTCAGGAATTGGTTTCTAGACTAACAGACAAGAATGTGATAGGTACAAAATGGGTTTACCAGAACAAGCTCGATGAGAATGGAAAGGTTGTGAGAAATAAGGAAAGATTGGTATGCAAGGGTTACTCACAAATTGAAGGCATCATACCCCTGTTGCTCGGATGGAGGCTATTAGGGTGTTCTTGGAAATTGCAATATTGAAAATATTCAATTTTTATCAGATGGATGTCAATTCTACATTCCTAAATGGAGAACTCAAGGAAGAAGTTAACATTGAGAAATTGGAAGGGTTCAGATCATAATCACATCTTGATGTAGTTTGTAGGTTTAAAAAAGGAATCGTATGGATTGAAGCAAGCACCTAGGGCCTAGTATGGAAAATTGGATAAATATCTAATCATGAAAGGATTCAAAAAAGTTTGGGCATACAACAATCTATACTTCAAGATACTTTCAGACATAATTTTGATTGTTGTTGTGTATGTTGATGATATCATCTTTCGAGGCAGAGATGATCTATGCAAGAAATTTGTTAAAGAAATGCAGAAGGAATTTAAAATGTCCATGATTGGTAAATTGAATTTCTTTCTTGGATTTCAAGTAAGTTAGAATGAAAAAGGCATTTTTATTTATAAATCCAAGTATTTGAAGGAATTACTGAATAAATTTGTCTTAGAAGATTCAAAACCTGTATGTACTCCCATTATTACCAGTTGGGGTCGTTGTGCTGAGAAGTAAAGACATAGAATAGGTGAGAGTTACCTGCCTTTCTCTAAGGATGTGACATCCATTAAACCTCATTTATTACCTTATTCAATTATATCTCTTTCCACTTAAACTTAGCTCTTTCACATGTATTTCTCTTTTATATTAGATTTTAATATGTTAAAATTTTACATCACGTAACTTCTTCTTAATAGTCAAATTCAACAACCTAATAATAATATATTATTTAAACTATAAAATTTATAATAAACATATAGGTAAATAAATCCACCTTAGTTTATTCGAAGATCTAATTAAAGTATTAAACAATAATGAGATATTACTTTAATACATACTATGATTATAAAAGTAACTTGTAATAAGAAGGAGAATAAATTATATAGTTGGTGTCTATTTATATGTGGCGTCTCAGAATAAAGAATGCAACTCATGCATCATTTTCATAATTTTCCTATCTACATGATTCATAACATTATGAATCATTTTATTTATCTTTAAATATTCATATGGACTATGACATTTAAAATTCCATTTTCTATAATTAAAATGAATTGACACAAAGTTTTATATTAGTTTTTATAAATAAGATAACCACTTCTCACACTAAGTGTCATGTCACTTCATGTTCATGGAATCATCTATCATTAAATTAGAATTTTTAAGGAAAGCACTAATATTATTTTAATTAAATTTCCATTCATTGACATATAAAATCCATTAGCTTCAAAAGTTATATTTCTTTAAATCCTGAGTATTTAAAATATTTATACTACATCCTCAACATCATTTAACAAATTAGAGATTTTTTTATGGTTGTGACAGTAACCATGAAATGCTAATCATCATCAACATTGTACCTGCACTCATCTATCACCCACGTGAGACTCCAAGTCCCAAACTATGTCCAAACATGTCCTCTAAAAACACTTGTAAACTTATACTAGAAATCACCAAATCTAATAATTAGCTATACCATCATAAATATCTCATAAAAATATGTACTCCCTCAATTTTTTGCCTCTCAAATTGTCTAAATGTGCTCACACTCATGATGAACTATAACTGATTGAATGTTTGAAGATGACAAGTTGATGATCACCGAGCTGCAGAAAGTAAATGCAAGACATTAAATCAGCTAATGTATTGTATTATCATTGATGTCAACTTGATATGATCTGATTGGTCATATACGTATTGTCATAGACTTCAAGAAACCAAAGAGATAAAGTTTATGTTATTAGTAAACATAAAAATCCAGTGTACACCGAGTGACAGTAAAACACCAACGGACAATGCACACCGACGGACAGAGAACCCCGAGCAGTCACAGTGTATACTGTTAGAGTAAAAAAAGTATTTCTATGTTCACTTATTAATTAAATCATTATTGATTTAATTGTTTAAGTCACCTTTTTATCTCATGTTCACTTAAGCTAAACTTTAGGCATGCAATAATTAACTCTTTATTAATTATTCATGCAACCTAGGTTTCTCCACCTACTTGGTGTTCGATCTCCTTTATAAGGATTGATCTCTTTATATTTTATCATTCCCTCTCTGAATGAACATTTTGTCTTTCAGAACATTCTTATCTCCAAGCTTCTCTTTTGTGACAGGTTTTTGCACATAGCGGATCTTGGTGGTTGAATTCTATGAATTCTAACATGGTATCAGAGCCTTGCTGCTGCAGCCTGTTCTTGAGTATTTGAAGTTTTGGAGCGTCGAGGATTTCAAGCTTTTTTCAGCGATTCTTATGTGGATTTAAAGGGAATTTATTTCTCAAAGCACTTTGGGCAAAAACCAACATCACGGTTGAGTTTGAAAGGCCCAAATCCCCCAATTTAGGCACGACCATTTTTGTCAAAGTTACATTCTAAGGCAAAAAAAATTTGCCTACTCTGCCCTAGCTCGAAAACCGAGAAAAAAAATTTAAAAATTTTTTAAAAATCAATATTTTTATTGATTTTGGCATTAAAAAATAATGCAGCCAATATAAAAGGAAAGGTTGCCATCGTGCGGCCACCGTGGGGCCACCCCCTGTTCACTCCACTGGCAGCCGCAGTCTACATTGAGACCTCTGCCACCACCTCTGCCCAGCGGGCCTTAAGCCCTAAGGTTATATCGGTGACCAGAGGTCCCAGCATCAGCCCCCTATGCGCGCCAGACACCTAGGGGCCCATTTTTTTAAAGCCCTAGGGGCTAAACTTTTTTTGAAGCACCTTTTTTGACCTTCCCTTGGTTTTTTGGCTCTATCTGGAGCAAACGGAGGTCAATTTTTTACTTCCATATACTGTCAAAAATCTCTTTCTGAGGCGGATATTCTGGTGAAGCTTAGATTATCTCATTTTTCTATTTGACTGGCTTTTTTCAAGTCAAAGAGGGGACTTCTTTTCAGCACTTCCTAGCCTCTATATTGAGTATACAGACTCCATTTTTTGCTCACGAACAGGCATCGAAAATCTCTTGACAAGAACACTTCAGATCTGAGATTCTTTTTGGGGTACTTTTACTAGGTATTCATCCAATTATTATGTAGCCTTATTTCAGTGTTTCTTCTTCTATTTTTTTAGTTGAACTGGGGTTTGGTTTCTCTCTCTGTGGGGGGGTGCTTCCTTTCTCATTTTTTTGTAATTTATCTCAGCAAAATCAGAACACTCCAAAACAAAACAAAAAAACCCTTCTGCATCTTCTGTCTAGTTCTGAAAGAAAACATATAATAAAAAAAGCTAAGGTTCGACATGGCAGATTCAGCATCATTCGAGCTTCTCACTCCACATAATTATCATTTTTGGAAATCCCAAATGACTAGGCTTCTCCGGTCATGCGGGTTATGGTCTTGTTTGGATCTTATTCAGCCGGTTTTGACTCATCCTTAAGAGGTCATGCAGCACAAAAACAAGATGGATGAGGCCATGGGTGTTATTTCTTTGCATGTTTCAGATAGATTGCTTTTTCACCTTGATAGTTGTGATACTCTTATTGAGATGTGGGAGAATTTTCAGACTCTCTTTGGCATAGTAAATGAGTTCCGGGTACTTCAGATTGAAGTTGAATTGACATCCATGGCTCCTGAGACATTTTCCTCTATTCAAGATTTCTTAACAAAATTCAAATCTACGAGGTCCCTCTTACATAGTTGTGGAAAGAATAAGATAGATACCAAGTGTATTTATCTGGTACTTTCCAAGCTTTATGGTTCTTTTCAGATATTCTCTTCTACATTCCATTCCACCATGGATGCTTTGGGTCCAAGATTTACCATGCCCACTTTTGATGTGTTTTGTGATCGGTTGACTCATGAGAAGGCAAAGATATTTCAACTTGATTCTCCCATTGGATCACCAAACCATGCATTGGTAGCTCACCCATCTTCAGGGAAGCAGGAGCATTAAAAAAAGTCATCAACCACAAAGTCTAAGAAGGATTATAGATCTCAGCACTCCTTTGTCTCACCTTCTCCTAAGGGGGAAAATTGAATACAGAAAGACCTGGGTGTTTTTATTATAAAAAAAGCAGTCATGATGAGTCTCATTGTTATGAGAAGAAGATAGATGGATATGAAAAGCAAATTTCTAGTTTTCAAGCTCTTCTTCAGAAGACCCACATTGATATTCCTTCTTCTTCTACTTCTCGTGGGTCTTCTTCTTTATCATCACTTCATATAGATAGAAAGGACTTAGGAAAGGGTCATGCATTATATGAAACCATTATACCTCCCTCTTCTAGATGGCTACTGGATTCAGGTGCTTCACACCATATGGCATCTTCTCAGGGTTTATTCTCTTCTTTTGAGGCTTCTCCTACCCCGCACATTTTGATGGGGAATAACACTATTATGACTGTATGTGGGAAAGGTTTTATTGACATTGATGATGGCACATTGCATGATGTACTATGTGTTCCATCTTTATCCACTAACCTTCTCTCTATCTATCATATTACTCACAGTGGGATAGGGAAGATAGTTGAGTTTACTCCAGATTTAGTACACATCAGAGATAGTGAGACAAGCAATATTATTGCTATAGGGATAGTTGATCATCCTTCCCACTTGTACTCCTTCTCACATTTTGGTCCACCATCTCCTCTGCTGGAGAATATCTCTCCTTTTTCATGAGAGCCTATTGAGGTGAATTTGGGTCACTTAAACTTATGTGTAGTTCCTAAGATCGGTGTTCTAACTTCTACACCTCCCCCTCATGTTGAGTTTACATCTATTCATCAGGGCTCCTCTTCAAATTTTCCAGACATTATCGCTCCATGCATCAAGCCACTTACTGTAGTTATTGAGGACATATTTGAGGATATTCATCTCCTCTCAGATGATAGATTTAGCACATCTATTGGCCCACCTTCATTGGAGATTCCATTCCAGAAGTCTCCTACGTTCTCTTTTGAGCATCAACTAGGCCTTCCAGTTTCTCCTCACATTCATGAGTTTCCTCTTCTTCATCCAGTGCCTTTGTTTCTTCCACAGTGGAACCACATTAGTCTAATCATCAACACAGGGGTTCTATCATTCTGGGGGGGCTTTGGAACCTCGATCCTCTCTTATGGGGGGGTTGGTTGTACTTATCATTTTGAGAGATTCTCTTGAGCCATTATTTTTCAGCATGGTTTTTTCCATCTCTTTTTGGAGTAGAGTTTTTTCCCATGTGGTTTTCTCTATTTCTCCACTTTATAGAGATTTGGTTGTGATTGGGTACCTAATCAGGCCTTGTTGTAGGGACCCAAATTTACTGGTTTCAGTATTTTCTTCTAGGTTTTAGCTTCTCCCTAAGTTTATCTTAAGGGGGGGTGTTAGAGTAAAAAGGTATTTCTATGTTCACTTATTAATTAAATCATTATTGATTTAATTTTTTAAGTCACCTTTTTATCTCATGTTCACTTAAGCTAAACTTTAGGCATGCAATAATTAATTCTTTATTAATTATTCATGCAACCTAGGTTTCTCCACCTACTTGGTTTTCGATCTCTTTTATAAGGATTTATCTCTTTGTATTTTATCATTCTCTCTCTGAATGAACATTTTTTCTTTCAAAATATTCTTATCTCCAAGATTCTTTTTTGTGACAGGTTTTTTCACATAGCGGATCTTGGTGGTTGAATTCTATGAATTCTAACATATACTGAGCACCACAACCCCAAGCACAACTAAAGTGAACCCTAAGCAGTACACAATGTTGACCGACGGACAGACAATACCAAAAAATAGTATTGATGCCCGAGGACAACTAAAGTCAATGACCGAGAAAACTAAGAGTTGATCATCGATTAAAACTGGAGTTAGGAAATGACAAAACACTTAGTTGGTAGTAGCTAAATATAGAGTTAGTTGATTGATTGATTTGTTTTTATAGACCAGTTGAACTAGAAGATTTAAAGCTATTTGTATTCACAGTTGTCAAGGAGACATCTACGGGATAAACTAAAGCGAGACTTTAAAGATTATAGCAATGCATGATGATATTTGTGGCTCAAGAAAGAATCTACGCCAAGAACAAGAAAGACAAGTAGATTGAACGGTGGCATCATGTCTATATAAAGAGACAAGTAATTCATTATGAAAAATAGGAATGTTGAATATAATTTTGGTGAAGATAGAAGTCTTCATGCAGACCTGATCATACAGGCTGAAGAACAGAGCCAAGAATTTTGCAGACACCGAGCAACAAAGAAGCAACAACATTTACCAAGAAGAAAAGAACAAGGAGGGGAGAAAATGAATTAAAGAGAATATTGATCAGAGAGGTATTATGGACTTACAATAGATCTGAAAATCTACAAAGTAAATTTTTTTTATTGAACAGATCATTTATTGTTTCAGTTTAACCATTGATTCATGAAATCTCTTAACCGAGTGGGATTTAACAGTCCTTAATGTATTGAGATACTCAAGAGTATCAAAAGGTTTTTACTTGTTGACATCATAGTGAATGCACAAGGTCAAAAGACTAACCAATGGTTTTAAATCCTCTAACAAGGTCGCACTTAACAATGTGTTTGTAACCTTTAATAGGGTTGTCTCTTCACCGAGCTCACTTTAGAAGAGTGATAAGTTTGGGTTTCCGGTCCCAAGTGGTTTTTCCCTTAACAGGGTTTCCACATTAAAAATGCATGTGTCAAATATTTATATGGTTCACTGCTTTGATGTTTTGCTTTACACATTACTAAAATAGGATTGGTCAGTAAGTACTAAGTTTAATTGCTGCTATTTAGTAAAGCTTAGAAAAGGATAAACAGTATATTCACCGAGCAGTATAAATTTGATAGAATTACATAAGGCATACATCTTGTAGGACTGAATGATAACTGAGGATATTATATTTGTGATATAAGTTCAGGTTGAAATATTGGATTAATTTTTGAGGCCACTGATTCACCCCCCCCCCCCCCCCCCCCCCCCTCTGGGTTATTCTAACAACTCACACCCCAAAACTCAAGAACCTACAAGTGATCAAATAAGTACATGATTGTCCATAATGTAGTATATTGAACTTTCTCCCCAACACCTATTTGAAATAAAAAAATTTAACTCCATATGCAAAAGTTATAACCAAAACTGTGTAAAGGAGAACATTTGGCTTCTAGATCCCAAAAGCTGATCAAACCATCACAATACGGGATCAAACCTATACTAATGTGTGGTTCTTGGAACTAGATTTTCAATGAGTGCAAGAAGTAAAAAAACATAACACCCGAGGTGAAAGTTATGCTTAGTTGAAGTAAAACAACCAATCTGCCCATATAGATGACTCCAATGTGGACCCCACAATAATTTCATTTGAATTTTCAAACCAAATTAAAAATTCATCTTGTTTAAAAGAAGTTGATATATTTTTAAAATGCTCATTTAATTTTTCATTTCAAAACATTAAAAGTGGGTGATAGGGAGCTTTTTTTAATATTCGATGGAAAATTGTAATGTCTTACTAAAAATATTTAATAAAATTATATTGACTTTTTTAGTTTATCACATACTATTTTTTAATTTTTGTTTGTAATATAATTTTTAGGGTCAATTTTAAATGTCGCTAGGTAAAAACATTTGTTTTAAAATTGTTTCTATGTAGAATAAATTTGACAGTTGTATGACCGCCATATTTTTTAATCGAGGCCAAAGTAGGTCAACTTATATATCAAAATTCATCACTTTGCAAACCTAGATCCAATGCTGAGGTCCATTTTTACCATGAACTCATTTATGTAAACTCCCCCATTAAAGCCCTCGTATGAATGCACATTCAAAAGACCCGTTGCAAATAACCCATCATAACAACAAAACCAAAACCTCATGATGAACTATAACTGATTGAATATTTGAAGATGACGAGTTGATGATCACCGAGATGCAGAAAGTTAATGCAAGACATTAAATCAGTTAATGTATTGTATTTTCATTGATTTCAACTTGATATACTCTGATTGGTCATATCAATATTGTCAAAGACTTCAAAGAACCAAAGAAATAAAGGTTATGTTATTAGTAATGCATAAAATTTTAGTATACACCAAGTGACAAAAAACACTGACAAACAGTGCACACCAATGGATAGAGAACCCCAAGAAGATTCATAGTGTAAACCGAGCAAGAAACTTTAGCAAGCATTACCAAGCAAAACCAAAGTGATACTCGAGAAAAACTAAAAGTCACAGTGTTGCCCAATGGATAGACAACCCCAACGGACATAGATGCCCGAGGACAACTGAAGTCAAGACCAAGAAAACAAGGAGTTAAAAACCAACCATAACTAAAGTTTAGAAATGAAAAAAGACTTAGCTGGCAAGAGCAAATTATAGAGTTAACTGTTTGATTACATTGTTTTCATCGACCGGTTAATAGCTAAAGATAAGATAGAGATTTAAAGCTAGTTTTATTGCAGTTGTCAAGAAGAAATCCATGGGATAAAACTAAAGCAAGCTTTAAAGGAAGAATGGCGAGATTTTTGGATCACGTCAAGAACAAGAAAGACAAGGACTTATAAATGGTGAAATCATGTCTATAAAAGAGACAAGCTTATTCATAACAAATGGGGGAAGAATAAGAGGATGTTGAAAAGAATTCTAGTGAAGAAAGAAATCTTCATACAAACCTGATCATACAAGCTAAAGAATAGAGCTAAAGTTTTCTGCAGACACTGAACAAGAGAGAAGAAACAACAGTCACCGAGAAAAAAGAAGTGGATCAAAGCAACATAAGAGAAACATTGATCAAAAAGGTATTATGAGCTTACAATAGACCTAAACATCTACAAAGTTTCATTATATTTATGAACAAATCATATATTGTTTTAGTTTAACCATTGGATTAGAAAGTCTCTTAACTGAGAAGGATCTAACCATCCTTTATATATTGAGATACATCCCAAGGAGTATCAAAAGGTTTTTCATATTGACAAGCATAGTGAATGCAGAGGTCAAGTGATTAACTGTTAGTGATAAATCCTCTAACAAGGTCACACTTAACAGTGTGTTCGTAACCTTTAATAGGGTTGGCTCTTCACCGAGCTCACTTCATAAGAGTGAAAATTTTGGGCTACCGGTCCCAAGTGGTTTTTCCCTTAACAAGGTTTCCACGTTAAAAATTCATTTGTCAAATGTGTATATGGTTCATTTCTTTGATGTTTTTCTTTACACATTAATAAAATAGGATTGATTGGTAAACACTAAGTTATTTATTGTACTTTGGTAAAGGCTAAGACTGCTATTCGGTAAAGCTTAAGAATAAGGATAAATAGTGAACTCCGAGCAATAGTTATTTGATAAGATTGTTTAAAGGCATACATCTTGTAGGACTGAAGATAACTAGAGGTTTTATATTTGAGATATAAATTTTTGGTTGGTTTATTGGATTAATTTTTGAGGCCCCTGATTCACCCCCCCCCCCCCCCCCCCCCCCCGCCTCTAAGTTATTCTAAAAATTGGTATCAGAGCTTTGTGTGCTTAGAAAGAAGGTTTGAAGACCTAAGCTAAAGATCACAATATGAGTAAAAGGGATGTGCCTAAGTTGAACAAGGAAAAATTTGCATCATGGAAAAGCAGGATAAGACTCCACCTATCAGGTATTGGAAATGATGTTACTCAATACTTGGATACTAAATATGTGTTGCCTACTAGACCTCATACCCTTGATCAATTGAGAGAAAAGCATGAGCACAATTCTATGATGATAGAACTTTCTTCCTCACTCTCTGATGCTGAATTTGAAGATGTCAAATCATGCACCACTGCAAAGAAAATGTGGTACAAATTGGAGCTAGTGCATGGAGGAGACACAAATGTTCTAAGGGATAAAGCAGAAAGCCTAAGAGGAAAGTTTGATGACCTAAGAATAAAAGAAGGAGAAAACATCACTCAGTATAGTGGCATAATCAAAGAGGTTGTAAATGTTATCCAAGGAGTAGGAGGTGTACTTGAAGAAGAAACAGTGGTAAGTAAAATTCTTAGAACCTTGTTGCCTGTTTATGCTATTAGAGTATCTACTGTACAAGAAATGAGAGCAGTAGAAAATAAAAATGTTACTCTAGATAGTCTAATTGGTAGACTTATTTCATTTGAGATGAATAACTTTGACAATAGTGTCTTACCAACTATTGAGTATGCATTCAAATCTTCTTTGAAAATAAGTACATCAAGTCATAAACACACTATGAGAAATGATAGTGAAAGTGATAGTTATGACCGAGAACTTGATGAGATTGAATCACTAATGGCTAGAATACTATAGAGAGGCAAAGGTAAATACAAAGGTAAACTACCACTTGTATGTTTTAATTGTAAAGAGATTGGACACTTTGCTACTATATTTCCTAACAAAAGAAAAGATGACAAAAGTATTGACAGAACTTATGAAAAGAAGTTTGATAGAGGTGATGAACGAGATTACTGAAGCATCCAACAAAATGAAAGAAGAGATAATCAAGACTACAAGGATAAAGGAAAGAAATCTTATTACCTAGTTGAGAACAAAAATGGAAATACTGACATTGAATCTAATGAAGATATTGAGGTGGTATTTGTTACTATGAAAGATGATTCAGACGAAGAAGAAAGGTATGTAGAAACTGCACTCATATCTAAGGTCAGTAAAAATGATGTCTAGATTATTGATAGTGATTTTACTCACCACATGACTGGAGATAAGGAAAAGTTTGAAACTTTTGAATATTATAATGGTGGATCAGTAAGAATGGGTAATGACTCACCTTGTCCAATTGAAGGTAAAGAAACCATAATGTTGAATAATCTAATCAGATGTGAAAATTCATACTGGGTAAAAGGACTTAACTATAACCTATTGAGTGTTTCACATCTGAATAATATAGGTCACTGAGTTGCATTTGAGAGCAAAAAGGCAAAGATCTTTAATGAATCAGAAAGGTTGATTGGAACTGGTGAACAGACAAAAGGTAACCTATTCTATCTTGATGATATTAACACCACTTTTTAATGGCTAGAAATGAAGACATATGGTTGTGGCGTAAAAGGTTATGTCATGTGAATTTTAACAACATGATTAGGATAAGTAATAAAAGGAAAGTAAGAGGCTTACTGAGCATGTCAAAGCCCGACCATGTCATGTGTAAGAATTGTCAAAAAGGTAAAATGACAAAGTCTAGTTTCAAGAGAAAAACCTACACATCTAATGCTATTTTAGAACTAGTCCATACTGACCTATGTGGACCCATGAGAACAAAGAGCTACTATGGTGATAGGTACTTCATTCTCTTTGTTGATGATTATTCTAGAATGATGACTGTTACGTTCTTAAAAGAAAAATCAAAAGCATTCAAGATGTTTAAATGGTATAAAGCTATAGTGTAAAAACAAAGTGGAAAGGAACTAAAATGTCTAAGATCATATAGAGGAGGGGAATTTATTTTTGATGAATTCGCTAACTTTTGTATTGAGCATGAAATTCAAAGACAGGTTTCTGCAACAAGAATACCACAGGAAAATGGGATTGCTGAGAGGAGAAACAAATCCATTATTGATTGTGCCAGAACACTAATGATTGAGAAAGGCATCACACAAATATTATGGAGAGAAACTGTCAGCACTATTGTCTACACATTGAACAGAGTTCAATTGAAGAAAGACATGAATAAGACACCTTATGAGCTATGGTATGGATAAACACCCAATGTAAGTTACTTTAGAATTTTTGGTAGTCAATGTTATATTTTGAAAGATGGTAGAAATGGAAAGCTTTACTCCAAAGGTGAAGAAGGAATATTTCTAGGGTATTCTAGCAAAAGCAAGGCTTATAAATGACATAACAAATCCTGTAACAAAATCATTAAAAGTGGAAATGTGAATGTAGATGAATTTTCTGAGAAAAATGATGAGGAAAGCATAAAGGAACAAGAAAACTGCAACAGGTTTGCCTACAATGAAGAACCTGACACTCTGCTCGAGCAACAGTATATCGCTCCTGAGCAACAGATCAATGCACCCGAGCATCAGGCTGCAAACACTGAAAATCAGGAAATCACTCACAATGATATACCGAGTGATGGAGATCATAATGAAGGTCAAGATGATGATCAGAATGATGAACAAGGAGGTGCACCGATACTTTCCAAGTATGTCAGAAGACACCATCCATAGAACCAGATCATAGGAGACAAAAAGGTTGGAATGAGAACAAGAAGTAATTCACTGAACACTAGATGTTTAATTTGTGATTTTGAGCCTAAATCTGTCAATACTACACTTGAAAATGAAGAATGGGTCAGTGATATGAATGAAGAGATAGAGAAGATTGAGAAGAAAAAAACATGAACACCAGTACCGAGACCAAATGACAAAAATGTCATCGATACCAAATGGATATTCAGAAACAAGCTGAATGAGAATGGATAAGTCACAAGGAACAAAGCAAGATTAGTATGCAAAGGGTATGCACAAGAAGAAGGTATTGAGTATGGAGAAACCTTTGCACCTATTTCTAGACTAGAAGGAGTCTGAATTCTACTTGCTTATGCTACATTCAAAGGATTCAAGGTATACCAAATAGATGTCAAATCTGCATTACTAAATGGAATACTAGAAGAAGAGGTATATATTGAACAACCAAAAGGGTTTGTTGATCCTAACAAAAGAAACATGGTTTATAGACTACACAAAGCCTTGTATTGATTGAAACAAGCACCAAGAGCATGGTATGAAATACTTCACTCCTATCTCATAAGTATTAGATTTGTTAGAACAAGTGAAAATAGTAATTTGTATTTAAAAGAAGATACTGATGATAACATTTTGATTGTTGAAATATTTGTTGATGATATCATATTTGGAGGTAATGATATGTTATATGAATCATTTGATAATGAAATGAGAAAATAATTTGAGATGTCAATGTTTAGGGAGATCAAATTCTTTCTTGGTCTACATATTCTTCAACATGATGTAGACATCTACATCACACAATCCAAATACATCAAGGAAGTGCTGAAGATATTCAAGATGGAAGATTCCAAACTAGTTGGAACACCTATGGCAACCGGATGCAAGATGACAAAGGAAGACAAGTCAACCAAGGTAAATCAGACCTTATATAGATCAATGATTGGAAAGATAATGTATGTTGCACATACTAGACCAAATATAACACATGTAGTTGAAATAGTTACAAGATTCTCTACTAATCCCAAGGAATCACACATGACTATTGTCAAAATAACTCTGAGATATCTAAATAATATCGAGGACTACGATCTCTGGTATAAAAAATAAGGCAAATTTGAGCTTCAAGTCTATACAGATGTTGATTGGGCTAGAAACTTAGATGACAGAAAGAGAACAACTGGAGGAGCATTCTTTATGGGTGACAAACTTGTCACATGGATAAGAAAGAAGCAAGGATGCATCTCACAATCTATTGCAGAAGCACAATATGTGGTTGCTGCTGCAAATTCCTCTAATATTGCATGGATCAAGAATTACTGGAAAGTATGAATATGAAAATTCTTAAACCAATGATTATTTACTGTAATAATACAAGTGCAATAAACATCTCAAAGAACCCAGTCATGCATGCTAAGACAAAGCATATTGCTATGAAGTATCATTACTTAAGAGAACAAGGCAAAGAGAAAGAGGTGATACTAGAATATGTTCAATCCAAGGATAAATTAGCAGACATATTCACAAAGCCATTGCCTAAAGACACATTTGAGTACCTGAGGAAGAGACTAGGGGTCAGACCCTTGTCTACTGGTAACTAAGCTGACTAGGAGGCTGCATTGGCCTACACATTATCAGTAGATCATTCATGTTGATGCAAGAAAAGAGATGGACTGCAAAGACCTATCAGTACACAGAAAGGTACTTATCTGCACCAAACACCAGAGATGTTGTTGGGTACTACAGAGCTCAAAGTTGATGATGGAAAGGAAATTCAAGGAATATATTAAAAAGAGAAAATACTTTGGCATTGATTTCAAAGGGAAAGATTACTTAAGGGAGAGATTACATCCATATGAAATATCTATCAGAAATATTCAAAGAGAAAAGTACTATCTGTTAGAGTAATTAGTTAGTTTCTTTACTCTTTTTTCACTTAAGTTGTCTCTTAGGTGCATATAATTAATATTTTATATTAATTATATTGTGAAACCTAGTATTTTTGTTTAGGGTTTATTCACCTTTATAGGCTGAACTTTGTAATGTTTTTTTCATAACTTAGAGAATAATATTGTGACTCTTCTTTTGAGCATCTCTGAGTTCTGCTTTTTCATTCTTGTGCTTCTTCTTTGTATCAGGTTATTTGCATGTAGGTGTATTTAGGTTTTATGGATTTTCATGTGTCAAATCCTACATGGTATCAGAGCCACCCTACCACTGCCTGGTTTGAAAGTTTTTGAAGCCACGATTCGAAGACGATAGCCACAGTTTTTCTAGGGTTTTTATGTCACTTTGAAGGAGGTGCTATTTTTTGGAGCCATTTGAGCAAAAATAGACTCCACCATTGTGTTTAGAAGGCCTGGGAGAGTCAAAATACATATAAATTTTGACTATTTTGGTTACAGTGACCTCAGGCAAAAATTTTGGCCTATTAGGGCCGTATAGGCACAAAAATCGAGGCAAAAAATTAAAAAAAATTTAAAAAAATTATTTTTTTAATAAAAATTTGGCACTGTCAGTGAGCACCACCATTGCGCCACCCATGCGCCACCCCCAGCCCGTGCGCAACCCTCCAGCCACCGCGGAGCCACCGGGAACCGTCGCCACCGACGCACTGCCCAGCCGCCACCGTCGCCCCGCCCGGCCGCCTCCGCCGCTCAGCTCAGCCACCACCTCCACCGGCGTCACCACCCACCAGCCACCCCGCCCGGTTGGACATCCCGTGACATCCATACGGCCGTCAATTTATTTGTCGGGACTATGTTTTTCCAGAGACCTTGCTGTTTGGGGGTACATGTGCCTTTTTGGCTCTACAGGGCTCATACGGACTCAGATTTTTGACTTCCATATATTGTCAGAAATCTCTTTCTAAGCCCGTCACTCTCATCTAGGTCTCATTTCTTGATTTTTCCATTTTCTTGGCAAATTTTGTAGTCAAAGATGTACCTTACTTTGTGCTCCTGTTCTGCTTCTGAAACTCAGGTTTTTTTCTCATTTCTTGTGCTTTCATAGTAATTTTTGGTGTACAGGGGATAGTATTATACATTGTGGGAGGGTGCATTTTACTTTCTGCAATTTCCTTCAGAAAGACCCTTCTACTTTCATCTTATTCTTCTCTTAATGTTGGACCCCTATGTGGCCCGATTGACACCTCATAACTACCACACATGGAAGCCACAAATGACTAGACTCCTCATGTCACGAGGTTTATGGTCCTACATGAATGTGGCTCAGCCAGTTCTATAGAGGCCTTATGAGGCTCTTATGCACAAAAATAGGATGGATGAGGCAATGGGCCTCATTGCCATGAATATTTCAGATGGGTTGTTGTTCCAACTGGATGGTCTAACCACACCCAGGGATATGTGGGACAAGTTTTCCACCTTGTTTGGCACAATGAATCAGTTCAGGGTCCTCTAGATAAATGCAAAGTTCACCTCCTTGGTACCTGAATCTTTCACCAGCATTCAGGACTTCCTGATGAAGTTCAAGTCTCTTCGATCCATTTTACAGGTTGCTGGAAAGATGAAGTCAGATGATGAGTGTATCTTTCTGATACTCTCAAAGCTTCGTGGCCCTTATCAGATTTTCACTTCTACCTTCTACTCCACTATGGATGCACTGGGTGCACAACATGTTATGCCCTCTTTTGAGACCTTCTGTGATAGGTTAACTTGTGAGCAGTCCAAGCTCGGTTAGATGGATTCTCTTATAGGTTCACAGTCATAGGCATTGCTTGCAGAGTCATCTCAAGATAATCAAAAGTCAAAGCCAAAGTAGATCCTTGATTCCTCTTCTCAGCATTTTACTGGCCCACCATCTTCTTCTAAGAAGGAGAAATAGAAGAATGAGAACCCTACATGTTCCTATTGTTAGAAGGGGCCCCATGATGAGTCACATTGTTTTTAGAAGAGATTTGATGGCTATGAGAAATAAATTGCAGATTTGCAAGCTCTCCTTCAGAAGAGAACTATTTCCTCTCCATCCTCTTCCACCTCACAGGGGTCTACTTTTCAGTCTTCTACCTCATCTTCGAAATCTGGATAGGATTTTGGATAAGGTCATGCATTACGTGCTTCTATTGCATCCCCTTCCTAGGTCCCTTGGATACTGGATTCAGGTGATTCTCACCATATGGCGTCTTCTCTAGAGATCTTCTCTTCTATTGAGTCTTCTCCTATTCCCCACATTCTCATGGGGAATAACACTATTATGCCAGTTTGTGGGAAAGGTTTTGTATGCATTCAGGATGGCACATTCAATAATGTATTGTATGTTCCATCTCTGTCTGCAAACCTTCTCTTGATTTACCAAATTACACACAGTGGATCAGGGAAGATAGTTGAGTTCATGCCAGATTTAGTCTTCATCTAGGATAGTGCGACAGGTGGCATTGTTGCTACAGGGACAGTTGATCATTCCACCTATCTCTACACCTTTTCACACTTTGGTCCACCATCTCCATCATCAAAGCACAACTCTCCTCTTACGCGAGAGCATCATGTGGGACAGTCAGGTCACTTGAACCTCTGTGTTGTTCCTGAGACCCCTGTTGTGACTGCCACACCACATCTTTTTGAGGTTTCTTCTCTTTAGTAGGACTCTTCTTTAGCACTGGCAGAACCTCCAGCTCCATTCATTGAGGTACCAAGTGCAGTTGTTGAGGATTCTATAGAGGACAATCATCTCCTCTCTCATGATAGTGTCAACATGCCTGTCATACCACTTGCATTGGGGATCCCATTTCAGGATCCTCATGTCTACTCCTTTGAGCATCAGCTCAGCCTTCCAGTGACACCTCTTTAGTACTCACTATCTTTCACTCCTTTGCATTGGAGTCATAGTTGTTTGTTCATTGATCCAGGGGTTCTTTCATTCTGGGGGGGATTTGGAGCCTCGACCCTCTCTCTCAGGGGGGTTGGCAGCATGCATTATACTCATGGCTTTGAGAGAGTCTCTTGAAGTCATTCTTTGTCTTTTGCTTGCTTTTATATCTCTTTTTGGAGAGGGGTTTTTCCCACTGGGTTTTCTCCTTTGTCTCCGGTTTACAGATATTTTCTTTTATTGGGTACCTGATCAGGCCTTGTTGTCGGGACCCACTTTCCCTACTTTCATAGCTATGCTAGGTTAGCTTACCTCCTGAGCTTCACTTAAGGGGGGGTGTTAGAGTAATTAGTTAATTTCTTTACTCTTTTTTCACTTAAGTTGTCTCTTAGGTGCATATAATTAATATTTTATATTAATTATATTGTGCAACCTAGTCTTTCTGTTTAGGGTCTGTTCACCTTTATAGGCTGAACTTTGTAATGTTTTTTTCCTAACTTAGAGAATAATATTGTGAATCTTCTTTTGAGCATCTCTAAGTTTTTCTTTTTCATTCTTGTGCTTCTTCTTTGTATCAAGTTATTTGCATGCAGGTGTATTCGGGTTCTGTAGATTTGCACATGTCAAATCCTACACTATCCATCAAGGAGAAAAATAGTCAAAGGGAGAGAAAAAACATTAAAGAAAGATTCAAAGAAACATCCCTCTAAGGGAGAGAAGACTCTACAACAAAGGGAGAGACATAATCAAAATTTGGTACATCTATCCAATGAAGGGAATGAAGAATGAAGAAAGTACTCTGCAAGAATCAAATCTAAGCTAGAAGAGCTTATCGAGAGTCGAACATTTGTATTGGTTATAGAAAAACAAGTTTGGTAGAGATTGATGATCTACAACTGATATATTTCATATCGTATTAGTATTATGTATTATTTTTCCATCAATGCCAAAGTGAGGGATTGATGAACTATAACTGATTGAATGTTTTAAGATGACAAGTTGATGATCACTAAGATGCAGAAAGTTAATGAAAGACATTAAATCAGTTAATGTATTATATTTTCATTAATGTCAACTTGATATACTCTAATTGGTCATATTCATATTGTTAAAGACTTTAAAGAACCAAAGAAATAAAGGTTATGTTATTAGTAATACATAAAAGTTTAGTATACACCAAGTGACAACAAATACTGACAGATAGTGCACACCGATGGATAGAGAACCATGAGAAGAGTCACAGTGTAAACCAAGCAAGAAACCCAAGCAAACATTATCGAGTAGAACCAAAGTGATACCCAAGCAGAACTGAAAGTCACGCTATGTCCCAGTGGATAGAGATGCCTGAGGACAACTGAAGTCAAGACTGAACAAACAAGGAGTTAAACACAGACCAGAACTAAAGTTCAAAAATGAAAAAAGACTTAGTTGGCATGAGCTAATTATAGAGATAACTATTTGATTACATTTTTTTCATCAACCAGTTAATAGCTAAAGATAAGATAGAGATTTATGTTGGAAAGTTGACTCCCATGGAGAATGTGACTTATTTTGTGTTGTCATTATGGTAACAAAGTCATATGAAGTTTTGACAGCAAAATTTGAAGTGAAAATTGACTAAGTATAGAAGATAGGACAAACAGAGATATATAGATGATTAGAGCACCAGCGCACGTGTGTATGACCGATTCAAACTAAGAACCTTCAGACTTAAGTTCTATGATATGTTTTTTTGATTACCCTAGACATGCACGATCAGATAAGATAGTATGGATAATTTACAGCAAGTTGAAGTACCTCTAGCAGTTCAAGAAATAGAGTACAGAGCCGACCTCAATTTTGGATCAGCGTATAACATTTTGTTTTATAAAGGCTATGTTCCTATTATATTATGTTTGTAATCATGTTTCAATCACTCCTGTAATCATGCTTAAGCCAATTAGTCTAGAAGCATTGTGTATATTTTTTTTGGGCCGACTAAGGTCTTGTTTCTAGTCGCGTCTATTCAGGCATGAACATATATATATAACATACAATCTTGTATTAGCATGTGTCAAATAAATATGCAGACAAGAGATATAAAAGAATAGTATAAGATGTTAGAATGAGATAAAGTTCTTTAAGAGAATAAGAGCATTAGTGCATAACCGGAACTGATCAAACAATTGTGTCACATACAATAGTTCACTTTTGGATATAGTGTATATCTATTATCAAGGAGGTTGTAGCCTTCATCCTATTGAGCAGTGAGATTTTTGGACAGTGATTCCTCACCCCTAATAGGGTTATTTGTAAAATAATCCTAACAGGGTCAGACCCTTAACCAGGTCATTATACTTGCATTGTAAAGACTTCTCCTAACAGGGCAAAGGAACTTTAACATGTTCATTATACTAGTGCAATATTTGTGGGTACTAATTCCCACTGGGGTTTTCCTCTGATCAAGGTTTTCCCGAATCATATCATGTGTTATGTATTCTTATGTTAAGCTTCAATTGATATATATTTGATTTATGTTTAAATTTTTTGAAATATAATAAAAAGACAAACACTAATTCACCCCTACCCCTCCCCTCTCAGTGTTTCTAACAATTGGTATCAGAGCTCTAGTCATTTGAAAGAAATTTTAACCACTTGAGGAGATCATGGATTCAGCATAAGCAAAACATCTGAAAAAGAATCTTGAAGCAACCCTTGAAGATCTTGACATATATGAAAAATAAAATGAAGAACTAAAACTAAAAGTTGATGGCTCTCAAATGCTTATCAAGAAATTAAGGAAAGATCTGAAAGATTGCTCTACCAATGATTTGGGAAAAATGGTCAAGAAGCTGAATGAAGAGAACATGTCTTTGAAAGATAAAATTGAAGATCTGAATGAACAACTTACAGATAGCCTAACAGCCATTGAAGAAAAGACCAAAGAGAGTAAACAATTAGATGATGAACTTATGCAAGCAAACATGAAAATCTTGGAGTTGGAAAACATCAAGAAAAAGATAGAATCTAAATTAACAGAAGCAAAAGACAAGATTGATAAAATACACACAAGTTCTGATCTAATTCAATCACAACTATATGCACATAAATTAAAAGGTGACACCACTGGTATGGGATAAAGTGTAGCTCAAATTGAAATCAATTCAATGCAAGAAAGAAAGAAATCACAAGAGACATCCACTGAAGCAAAGAAAACTGAGAATATTGTAGAGGCTAAAACTGAACCACCTAAAGATGAACTCAAGCAAGTTAGTAGAACTTTTTATGCTTGTAACAAGCATGGACACTTGGTAAGAGATTGTAAAGAAAGACCTTTTAATGGTTATTGTGACTCCTGTAACAATTTTGGTCATAGGGATATTCATTGCAGGACAAATCAAAGAAATCGATCACAACAAAACCAAAGGAATCAGACTCAATACAATTAGAGAAATCAACCTCAAATAAACTTGCAAAACATTACATGTCAGATATGTAATTACAATGGACACGCAGCTAAGCAATGCAGCATGATTAATAATAACATCAGAACTCCTATCATCTATCACTCATGTGGAAAATCTGGACACATCTCAAAGTTTTGTAGGTCAAGATAACAAAGACAAGAGAATCCTAAAAAGTATCTATTTGAAGAATCAGGAGAAGTTAATTTTGCACAAGCTAAAGTTGATTCAGATAAAATATGGGTTGAAGTAAAGAAGGATAATGATGAGAAGAAGGTAGTAGATGCATCCATAGTGGATGCACCTTCTACTTCTGGTTAGATGACCATCATGGTCTTAGGGGGAGCTATTCTAGCTCTAAACCCCTGCGCGGCTGGTATACTCACCTCTAAGTATGCACCTATGGATTTATGTTTGTGATCACAAATTGAGAAAGTATGCATACACGCATAACCAGTACTTCAACACAAACTAAATTTGAAACTCTCAATGAAAATCATGTACGGTATCAAGCATTAAATGTAGTAACCTTTATATAAGTCAGTAAACAATCGATTATCTTCACATTTGCATTTGAGATCATAAAATTTGGAGAGCACAGGAGCATTGAGTATCGAACCACTGAAGGATAATGGATTTGTTGGTTAAGTGAACAGATCAAAGTTGGAATAGAACACTAGCAGTCACGTCATTTCAAAATTGTGGTGAAACCCTATTTAATTGATCAACAAGTGAGTATGGCAACCCCTGTAGTCTTTGAAATTATTGAAAGGAAGATATTTGTCTTTAAGAAGCATCCATTCAAGTCTATTCTAGATGATGTAGAAGGGGCATTCTCTAAGACTTTGTTAGGAGTCATACATGTAGAAGACATTCACCAATATATATATATATA
>MU226477.1:623991-645095 GCA_018584345.1 Thuja plicata
TTTGCTTCTCCCTAAGCTTATCTTAAGGGGGGGTGTTAGAGTAATAGTCTATCGGGTTACTAAATTAAATCATTATGATCTAATTAGTAACTTACCTATTCACTCTAGTTTGCTTCAGCTAACCTTAAGCAGTTTTTATTTCTTTATAGTTTCCCTTTTAGGGTTTCGGTATCCTTTATAAGAATTCACTGCTTTGTATTTCATAAGGAGATTGTAATCTTTTCATAATAGTTGAATATAGAAATCATTTTTTTCAACATGGTTTTGCAGTCTCTGGCCTTTTGGCCGCCATAGATTCTTCTTCTATCTTCTATCTTTTGCTTATGTTTATGTAATAGTCTTGCATGTAGGTGTTCTTAAGAAGATTTGATGGTTATCAAATCTAACAGTTTTACGATTGTGGAAGAGTGTAAAGTACTCAACTTTATCATTTGCCACATGTCTTGCATATCTTCGCCTATCATTGAAATCTCCTAGAAATAGCTCTTATGTGTCATAAGAATCTGTCATAACCGTTTCAGCCATGATCTCCTTACACACAATTCAAGATGCCGACACATCAAGTGGAGTGACACATCAACATGCCAACTAGACATGTACACTCACACTTAATTATATTATTTGCAAGAAAATACATTTTATAAAACAAATAATAAGAATAGGAATTATCCAAGGTTGAGACAACTTATTCCTAACATTGAAAAGGCTAAGTTGGAGATCAACAAGATAAGAACCAAGCATACTCAACTAAGAAATGCACTTGCACCCTCACTAGCTATTCTAAATGAAAACATCAAACAGATTGATGTAACTATTGTCACCTATTATCAAGGTCCTTGCATGGATTTGATAAAAATGGAGAAGCTCACATATGCTCTATGTGCCCATCTTCAGACTATAGATGCAATGAAGGCATTCTGGCAGCAAGAGAACAAAAATCTACAGATTGCTTATCTAGATGTATATTCAGAGTAAGTACTCAAGGACTTACAATTTTGACACCTTTGTCATTAATTTCAAATGGGGAGTAATGTATTTATGGGGAGTAGTGTATATATATTTAAATAAATATGATATAGTATATTTTAAAGGAGATGATATACAATTTTTGGTGTTAGTCAATTTTGAGTAACTTTGCCACATTCCTTTGTTGTCATTAATGACAAAGGGGGAGATTGTTGGAAATTTGACTCCTAAGGAGAATATGAATTATTTTGTGTTTTCATTATGGCAACAAAGTCATATGAAGTTTTTACAGAAAACTTTGAAGTGAAAATTGACTAAGTATAGAAGATGGGACAAAATAGAGATATACAGATGATCAGAGCACCAACGCACGTGCGTACAACCGATTCAGACTAAGTGCCTTCAGACTTAAGTTCTATGATATGTTTTTTTATTACCATAGACACACATGATTAGATAAGACAGTACGAATAATTTATAGCTAGTTTAAGTACCTCTAGCAGTTCAAGAAACCGAGTACAGAGCCGACCTCAGTTTTGGATCAATGTATAACATTTTGTTTTGTAAAGGCTATGTGCCTATTATATTATGTTTGTAATCATATTTCAATCACTCCTATAATCATGCTTAACCCAATTAGTTTAGAATTTTTGTGTATATTATTTTTGGGCCGAGTAAGGTCTTGTTTCTAGTCACATCTATTCAGGCATGAATATATATATATATATATATATATATATATATAATTGTGTGTGAGAAATTACACCTTCATGAAATTACACCTTCATGAAATTAGGATTCTAAACTATAATTATATAGAAAGAAATACAATAATTTAATCTAAGAATTATAATTAAATCCATGACATCTCATGGTTCCCTATCTAAGCTTTGTTAAGAGAGCTCCCAATCTTAATCTCTCTCAAGGACAATCCTAGAATGAGAAATTTAAAGATAAAATGTCTAGATCTAGCTCAAATTCTCAAGATGATATGAAGTTCTAATTCAAAATTCTCATGATATGCTCCTCAAATCAACAATTGCTTCTACAAATGATAAAATGCTTCTCAATTGCTCATAAATGCTCTTAATTGCTCAAAAATTGCCTATAATAAGGATGCTTTGCACTTGAATTTCTAAGATATGAAATGCATTGAAAATGGCTTGTATTTATAGCAAATTCCCAAGGGTAGGGGGTAGAGTGAATTAACCATGGGTTAATCCTTGGTTGAGTTTGATCCCTCAAATGGTTTCAAATGGGGGGACCATTTAAATGGTTGTCCTCAAAGGGTGGGACAAGAAGACAAAATACTCAATTCTCATTGGTTGATCAAATTGAGTTGAAGAAATTAGGCTTTATTTAATTCAATCATTTAATAAAATTAGCCATGTAAGGGTGAATGGGTTGGATTTGATTTTTTATTTAAAACTATACAATTCATTGATTAAAATCAATTATATAATTTGATTGATCCCTTTTAGGCTTGAATTTGATTATTTGATTTCATGATTATTTAATCCTTTGCTTTTAATTAATTTTGTCCAATTTGTTTGATAAATGTCCATTTGAATGATTTCGATCCATTTTGATGCATTTTGATGAGATCTAGGGCAATTGGCTGAGATCTGCATATTTGGATGATTAAGAGACACTTGGTCAATTTTAGGTGTCTACAAATGCCCCTCTTTGAATTGATGTGTGAAGCGCATTGATTCAAAGAAAACTTGATGTCTTGATCATTGATTTGATACTGATGTCTGATTAATTAACTTATACAAAATCAGATATTGATAATTGATAAACTGATGTGAAACCCTAATGTGAAACTTGATTTTGATTTGAAAATCTGATGTGAAACCCTAATGTACAACTTGATTTGATGCCCCACTGATAAATTTTGAATTTTTAATGCCACAGATTTGATGCAAGATATGATGCAGAATCCCAATTTGATGATATGATGATGCCCCCTCAGAAATGAAAACATATTGATGTTTAGATGTCAAAAATTGGATGAAACTAATGGAGAATAGATCCAAGATGATTTCATTTCTGATAAACAATGATGTTGGAAAAAAATATGTCAGAAGATGCCCTAGTGTGTAGAGTATGCAATTTAGTCTATCTAGGTTAAAAAAAAAACCTTCAAAAATTAGGGAAAAATAGCTTAAATAGGTTGAAAACCCCAAATTTACTATTTATTTTCACTTTTTACTATTGAGATTTTGCTCTGATCCTGTGATGACTGACAATGATGGTGTTCCCCGTTTGAGAGCATCGGTTCAAGAGAGCACGCCGGTATCAGAGACCTCCTGACTACGGACCTTCGGTGAGTGATTTCAACCTTCCTAGTACATTTATTGCTCATTTAAATAGCATTTATTACAAGTTTTTAATGCTTTTTAGTAAGATGTTTACAAAATGCCACGTAGGAAAATTTAAAAGCCGCCTAGACTAGTGAAAATCTGCCTCCGTGCATTTTAAAGCCGTGTTGGAGCAATCCAGAGCCACCTAGGACTTAGGTCAAAAATTACAACCCCATTAGTTTTGCACCGCCTATGAAACCCGATTATTTCAAGGCCGCCTAGGATAATTTGAAAGCCACCTAGGAATTTAAAAGGCCATGTGCTTGGTAAAGTGTCACCTCCGATGATTAAAGTGCCGCGTATGAGATTTTCAATGCCACGGGACTAAAAAGTTGCGTACACCTAATCAAGTGCCGCCTCCAAGAAAATTTGAGCAAAACTAAAAATAGATAGGATAAGATTGTCGTTTATTAAACGTCTAAAAAGATGTGATTGATATCCAATCTAGAAAATGTACTTCTATGATGTCACTTAGTGTTTAGGATATTAGAAAAATCATATCAATGAATGTTTGATATGCCAATCAGATTGATTAAAATGATGCCAAATTGATCCCTTCTCAAGATCTAGAGGTTAGGAACAATAGGTTGATGCACTCAAAATAGAGAAAGGATAGATTTAATGTTTTTGATTGACTTAGAATGATCCACCAATAGAAAAACTAATATAATTCACTTTGTTTCAAAATGTAGGAACATTACCATAAGTTGCGAGTACAGGGTGTAGTTTCTTGGCTCTTTGATTTAGTCGATGAGCTTACTCCTCTTGAGAGACATACTATTAAGACATGTGGTCTCAGTTTCCTTCTTGATCTCCCTCAGTTTTAGGTGAACCAAGGTTTATTGACAGTTATGGTAGAGCGATAGCACTCTGACCATAACACTTTCCATCCACCCCTCGGCGAGATGACTATCACGCCAGAGCACGTATACAAATTATTGAGGATTCTGACTTGTAGAGAGCAGGTATACTATGATTCATTTTATGATGTCAACATATGCAGATGGGTGTTCAGAGATAACACCATTGAGAATGATTGCATTACTTGGGTACAGTTTGCTTCATTTCCTACTTTGCCAGCATTATTAGTAGTCATCAGAGGATTGTTGCTTCCCGATAGGAGAGGTCATAGCTTTGCGGTCAGATGGGGCCATATATTGGAGGACATGATTGCACATCCTCAAAGATTCGACTGGGGTTCCTGTGTGTTAGCCCAACTTTATCATGATCTTCATGAGATTGTATACAGGCGCATCGCATCTATCTCAACAGGTGCAGTTCTTTTACAGCTGTGGACTTGGGAGCATATCCCTATCACCAGACCTATCTCAGCATGAGTGCGGGCCTGAGGATATCCATATGATTTTTTGTATGATGATATGCTTGTCCAGCATCGTCTAGGCAAGGTTGAGTTTTGGCGTCGTACTATTGATGACATTGATCAGGTCGTATGGAGACCATATTTGAGCTGCGAGAGATGGCGAGAGGACAATGATGAGTTGCCTTATATGTTTTCCCCTCGGTGGATGATTGGTCGATCACCACTATGTATAGAAAAATTTGGCTTTAGGAGAGTGCTCCATCAGTATGGTTGAGTATAGGATATGCCCTGGGGTATGGCACTTTATGCTAGGGTACAGGCAGAGCGATCCATGTTGGGAGCTCAAGTTGACTATTAGTATGCCTGTGCACAGATTGATCAGTTTGGATTTGTGAGATGGGATCTAATGACACATGTAGCTAATGCAGGGATGTCTACTGAGTATCGAGAGTGGTTCTTACAACATCTCTTTATTAGATTTATAGATCCAGCTGAGCCTATTCAAGTTATTGATGATCTATCTGATGATGACGGTGGTGATGATGATGAAGGCGATGGAGATGGCAAGAGACCTTAGAGACAGAGGGTTCAGAGAGCGCCTAGGGTACAGATATTTGCAAGACCTCGAATGCGGGGTGGTCATGTTAGAGGTCAAGGTGGTGGATTTGGTCAGCCTAGACAGAGGCGAGTGTAGGCATAGGTACCTCCCCAGAGATAGGCTCCTGGTAGAGTTAGTGCAGAGTGGGTTAGGTAGAGACATAGATGAGTCTAGGTTGCTAGATAGGTTCTTCCATAGGTTCCATTATAGGGACAGGGTCCACAGAGACCTCCATCTCCTCAGAGATAGGTTCCTTAGGTAGATCCATAGATTAGCATGACACAGGTGATACCACAGGTTCCATTAGTGCCACAGGCCCCTCCAGCATCATAGGCACCTTTAGTTCCCCCCATTGTGGATAGATTAGTTTAGGATGTTCAGGGATTACAGGCAAGGATGACTGCAGTGACTGGCCGGTTGGACCATGTTATGACTATGTTGTAGCAGTTCTTGGCGATGTTAGCTCACTTACCTACCAGTGCTAGCACTAGTCAGGCACCACCTTCCACATAGGATAGATTAGGTGACAGGGATCCCGATGGAGCAAGAGGTTCAGGTATCACAGGAGAAGTATCAGGTGCCCCTGCTAGGTCATGAGACAGATAGGGATCTGTGATATCTAGATATTGTATTGATGTGATCATGTGGATTTTTTATCGGGATTTTGATATATGGATCATGTATTGATGTATCTTTGATATACAGATTTGCTATAGACATTTGATGATGGACATTTATTTATGATTATCTTCCATTGATTCCCCTTTGATGATGTTGTTATGAGATTTCTTTTATGCATATCTACATGATTCTATGATGCATTTATTTCTATTATGCTATGGATGCAATGTCTTAGATTAGGACATAGATAGATGGATGCAAATGTTGTTAATGCCACTTATTTCTATATGATTATCTGATGTTGTCATAATGTATGGATTTATGAAATGCAATGATATGGATGCAATACTTAGTGTAAATGGTAAAATGAATGAAACTATCTTTTTGGATTTTGATGTATGCAACTTTAATTTATGAAATGCAATTTCTAAATGATGATATGGATAAATGACTAATGATTAATGTTTCTTTTCTTTGCTTATCTCTTGATATAAATCTATAATGAATAATGATTAATGCTATGAATGCAAGAGATAATCTCATATTGATGATTTGAAACCATTGAATTGATGTATAACCCCATTAATGATGATGAACCCCCTTGAATTTGGAAACATGCTAAAAATAAAGTCATTAAGCTAACATGAAAATGCAATTAATCTAACACGAAAATGCAATGCAACTAATTGTCCTTGAGGTTTGTGAAAGAAATGCAAATGGAGATATATTTTCATCATTGAGCATTGTGGAGCTAGGAGTCAATACAATCCTTACTGGTGCCACTATGACCATAAGAATATGAATATTACTTTCATCTTGTTTGGTAACCTTTTGTGAAATCAAGTACAACCCTCACTAGTTGAAAGACCAACTATGGGAGTATGAATACCGGTTTAATCGGATTCAATGTTGCAAGTGGATTTTGGTATTAAGATATTGAAGATCTAAATAGCCAAGGTATCCTTTTGCGTGAAAAAACAAAGGTTAACCCTCCTTCTTATATGAATGTCCTCCATGGTTCTTTGATGACCATGTCGTTAGATGAATTCACACAAGTTAAATAATCTTCCTCAAAAAAGTCACACAGAAGTTAAGAAAACATCATGTCTTCATCATTGCCAATCTACTCAAAATATCATCAATGTAGCTAAAAAGAACATGACTCAAAAAAGTCAATGAAAACTCATCAAAAGTTCCAAGTGTTTTGAAATGTATCAAGATTTTCAAAAATAATTCCAAACATTCTGATCATTTAAGGTTTGTCAATTTTTAATCTTGATAAAATAAGTCAATGAAGCTCAAGGATCATGTTGTAGGAACAAACTGTTTAGGGTTGAACAATGATATCCATCAAAGGTTCCAAAATTATCTCTCCTCTGAATCTGAAAATTTGCTTCTGATGTATGACCAAATTTGTGCACTCTTGAATCTGTTTAGTACCAAAATTCTAACAATTGCCCCCAAGTGATAAATGTGATCAATGTGAAACTTAGGGTAAAATGAGACCTAGAATGTAACAATGCATCTTTGAGACTTTATTATGACTTTGCACAAATGATGGATGCAATGAGGATATGGACAAATGAGATGATGACATGCAATATGTACAAATGTGACTAGGAAATACCTAAGGGACAAAAGGTGCTTGTTTCCAGGTTTCCACCTTTTGGGATTATTGCTTTTTCTTTTTTTTTCTACCAAGGCGCCTATTGCTAGGTTTTCACCAAGGCACTTTTTCTCTTTTTCAATTTTTTATTTTTTTTTATTTTCTGCTTTTCCAATATTTTTGGCTTTTTGAACTTTCTAATTTTTTTGTATTTTTTTATCTTTTCTCCTTTTTTTTGCATTTTTGACTTTTTCCCATGTACAAAGGTGATGCTGACTCATCTAATACTCTCAACTGATACTCTTTCCTCGGATACTCTTTCATCCAATCAGGTGTGAAACCTCTTAAGATGAATGCTATTGATAGGTTCTTGCAATTCATCACCATCACAATCGGCCAATTCGTAAGTCCCCATTCCAAAAGAAGAAACAATGACAAAAGTACCAAGCCAATTTGCTTCCCACTTTCCTTTATTTTCTCTATCAACCTAATTTTTTGGATTTTCCCTCAACACTAGATCTCCCACTTGAAAATTTCTTGGTTTAATATGCTTGTTATAGTTTCTTGAGATTCAATTATGATACACTTTCAAATGGTCATAAGCTTGAGTTTGGTGTTCCTCCAACATATCCAATTTTTGAAGTCGGGTAACTCTATAATCCTCATCTATGATTAATCCATGCAATGACACTCTTAGGGATGGTATTTCAACTTCTAAAGATAGAACAACTTCAGCCCCATAAACCAATGAAAAAGGTGTAGCTCTTGTCGGGGTATGAATAATAGTTCTATAGGCCCATAATGTTGGATTGATTTGAAGGTGCCAATCTCTTCCTGATTTACCAACCGATCTTTTGAGGATTTTGAGGATATTTTTGTTGGTAGCTTCTACTTGTCCATTACCTTGGGGATAGTAAATGGATGAAGAGTGATGAGTAATGTGAAATGTTTCACAAAGTTCATCTACATCCTTGTTCTCAAAATGTTTTCCATTATCTATGATGATGGCTTGAGGAATTCCATATCTGCAAATGATATGATTAAGGATGAGCATGGAAATTTTCTTCCCCGTTGCAGTTGTTAAAGGGACAGCCTCAACCCATTTAGTGAAGTACTCTGTTGCAGTGAAAATGTACTTGTGTCCATTTGAAAAAGGTGAATAGATCATACCAATCAAATCAAAACCCCATTGGTAGAATGGCCATGGTGTGACAAATGGGTGTAACTCTTGTGCTGGTGCATGGATCATGTCTCCATGGTAGTGACATTTTGCACAAACTTTTACAAACTGACAAGCATCTCTTTCTAAGGTTTTTCAAAAGTACCCCATGCATAGGATTTTCTTAGCTAGGTTTAAACCACTAGAATGTGACCCACAAATCCCCTCGTGGACATCTTTTAAAGCTAATTTTGATTCATCTTCCTCTAGACATCTAAGGAGCATTCCGTCAAGACCCTTATGATACAATGTGTCAGAAAGGATGGTATAACAAGCCACTTGTCTTATAAAATTTCTCTTTTGAGCACAGGTTTGGTCTATGGATAAGGTTTGGTCTTTTAGGTAAGCATAAATGGGTCCATACCATGGTGATTCATGTCCATTTAAAAGGGCAATAATTTGGGTATATAGTAGGTCAAATGTTGGTTTAACCAATTCTTCCACCAAGAACTCATACCTTTCATTTTGATCAGGCATTTGAAGCAAAGATGCCAAGGTAGCCATTACATCTGCTGCTCTATTCTTGTCTCTTAGGATTTGTTCAAAATTAATCAAAGAAAATTACTTTTTCCAATCATCCACCAATTTCTTGTAAGGCATCAATTTTTCATCCTTGGTATTATACTCATCATTGACTTGATTGATAACTAATGGAGAGTCCCCATAGACTTGTAATTCTGTGACATTCCATTCTAAGGCCATCTTGATACCTATGACCAAAGCTTCATATTTTGCAATGTTGTTTGTACAAGGGAACAATAACTTGTAAGCTTTTGGGATTGTGTAACCTTGTGGTGTGATCAAAAGAATTCCTACCCCAATACCATTTTGGGTGTAAGATCCATCAAAGTATAAAGTCCATGTCTTAGCTTCCACATTAACAATCTCAGAATCTCGAAACTCCACTTGAATGGGATGTGTATATTCTTGAGGATAATTGGCCAATCAATCTGCAATAACTTGACCTTTGATTTCTTTCCTATCAACATACTCAATGTCAAATTCACTAAGCACCGTTACCCACTTTTCAATCCTTCCAGTTAGGGCTATTTTGCCAAGTAAGTATTTCAATGGATCAATTTTGGCTATTAGCTTCACCTTATGCATCAACATATAATGTTGTAACTTTTGAGAGGCAAATACCACTGGTAGGCAAGCCCTTTCCATGAAGCTATAGTTTAATTCATATTTGATCAAAGTTCTACTTAAGTAGTAGATAGCTCTTTCTTTTCCTTCATTATCTTCTTGTGCCAATAAGACTCCTAAAGATTTTTTTGTCGCTGAAATATAGAGTAATAAAGGTTTGCCTTGAATAGGTGACATCAAGATGGGTGGATTCATCGAGTATGTTTTCAATAATGTAAAGGCTTTATCACATTCCTCATCTCATGTAAAGATGGTGTCCTTATGTAGAAACCTTGTGAAAGAATGGTACTTTTTTGCCAATTGAGAAATGAACCTCCTTATAGATTAAAGTCTTCCTTGAAGTGACCTCATTTGACTAATATTCTTTGGAATGTCCATATCCATTATTGCTTGTACTTTTTCAGGATCTACTTCAATGCCTTTTGCAGAAATAATGTACCCTGGGAGTTTTCCAGATTGTACCCCAAAAGCACACTTATTTGGGTTGAGTCTTACTTTGAATTGTTCTAGCCTTGTAAAAATATTTACAAGTATAGGTAAATGATCTTTTCTTTCATGTGACTTAGCTAGAAGTCCATCCACATAATCTTCTAGGAAGGTGTGCATCATGTCATGAAAAATGGTAGTCATAGCTCTTTGATAAGTGGCTCCAACATTTTTGAGACCGAAGGGCATTATATTCCAACAAAAGGTACCCCATGGGAATGTAAAGGCTATCTTCTCTTTATCCTCAGGTGTAATTTGAATTTGATTATACCCACTAAATCCATCCATGAGTGAAAACATAGAATGGCCCATAGTTAGATCCACAATAGCATCAATGCTAGGTGATGGAAAGTCATATTTGGGACAAGCAAGGTTTAAATCTCTGAAATCCATGCAAACTCTTATGGATTTATCATGTTTGGTAACTGGTAAAATGTTGGAGATCCATTCGGCATAGGAAATTACTCTTATAAATCCCACCTTGAGCAATTTTTCCGATTCTGCTTTGACTAAAAGGGCTACATGTGGATGCATTTTCCTCAATTTCTGCTTGATGGGCTTAACATTGGGTTTCACAATCAAATGATGCATTATGAAGCTTGGATCCAATCCGGGCATGTCGGCATATGACCATGCAAAGTTGACATGTTTTTCTTGAAAGAATTCGATGAATTCTTTCCTCTCTAAAGGACTCAAAGATGCTGCCAAGTGAATAAATTTGGGATCCACTTCGGTACCAATGTTAACCTTTTCTATAGGTTCAATGAGTATAGGTGATCTTTCATCTTCATGTGCTGGTAAGGTGTCCAACCTCTCTTCCTTAGGTGCCACAGATGGGTTCTCACCTTCAGAAACATCCTTTATTTTTACTTTTTTGGTGTCTATCACTGCCACATGGTGGTTTTCACCACTAGACCTTCTCATTTTTTTGTATTTTTTCTTTTCATTTTGTGGATTAAGAGGTTGAACACCTACCCCTATCATCATGTCTGGAGTGAATTGATTGATGGAAGAATTTGGTTCAACCGCATTGTGGTATAAGGCCATTGCATTGTCATTTGGGAAGTATAGTAAGTCATTTGGCTCGGAAAGATCCCAATCAATAAGTTTGGGGTGCATTAAGGACAAGGATTCATTAGATGGATTTTCATTTGAAGGATTGAGGGACATGACTTTGTTTTATGGTTCATACATTGTATCATCAAGGTCTATGACATGTGCCTCTTCAAGATGGTCCATGGAAGAAGGATCAAAATCCTCTTCACTAGAGTCCTCTGATATTTCCATGGAAAGAAAGCATGTGGATTAAACACTAGGTTAGAATCTCCCACCCACGAAGTTACCAAAGGTTCACCTACCCATTGAGTGTAAGGAGGTGCTTGTTCTACATTTGATTGTTGAGGTTCACTTGATGTTTGAGTAGAAGTCGAACCTTGAGTCGTATGTTCTTGACTCTCAACCTTAGGAGGAATTGCATAAGTGTGAATGGTATCAACCTCTGTGTCATGAAAAGATTCTTTGGAAAATGAATCCCACTCATAATCCCTAGAATTATCTTCACTTTCGAAGCCTACCATGTGGATATGTGCATGAAAAATCATGCATGGGACTTGAACTTTCTCCCTTATGTTGAAAACCTATGCCGGCTTTCTCTTCTTTTGCTCTCCAAACTGGTTCAATAGGTTCTAACAACCCTCTATGTCAAACTCCTAAGGGTCCTCTTCCCTTATATCCCATTTTCTTCATGATATCAAATCCTTTTCCATATTGATCAGTTTGGATGGTGATATGTTGCACCCTTTCAATGGAATTAGTTGAATTATCCTCCTCTTTATAAAGCCATTGTAATACTTCATTATCCTCTATTTCCATTTCTTGTTTGTCACATTCTCTCACAAAATGAGAATTATATTTGTGAGTTTGATGATCTTTGGATGGCTTCCCATGTTTCCTTGGAGATGTAGGTAAATCAAATAGGGAAACATAATATTTCCCTACCCCTTTTGAGTGAATTTTGCATTGTTTCTCAAATTGGTTCATCATGTCACTCATCTTTTGATAATGATCTTTCTTAGCTTGTTCTCTTTCTTCCTTAGTGGGTTTTGAAGTTTTAATTCTCAAATTTGAAGTCTTGACTTAATTATCATTTGAATTTTAACCCTCATAACTCATCTTTTCTTTTCCCTTAGTTGATGTAGTTGAGTTAGTTTGAATAGGGTTAGAAGTTGATGTAACATTTGATGTTGGTTTTGAGCTTTCCTCTTTGTGTTCTTCCATGGAAATATCAAGGATAATTCCTTCCCTATTGTGAGGAATATACAATTCATGACTTGGCTTTAAAGCATTACAATATTGGAAAGGGTTTGAATCTCCTCCAATCATGATCTCTTGCCCCATGTGTGGAAACTTTATGCATTGGTGATATGTAGAAGGTACTACTTGCATTTCATGTATCTATGGCCTTCCTAGTAGGATATTGTAAGTCAATTTCATATCAAGGACCTGACATATGGTATTCTTTTTTATGGGTCCCAATTGAATTGGTAGAATAATCATACCCTTTGAAGATCGTTCCTCCTCATCATAAGCCTTAATGGTGATTTGATTTTTAGGGTCAATGGAAGATTCAGTTAACCCTAATGACTTGACAAGGTTTAAAGTGCAAATATTAAGATTAGCTCCCCCATCTTTGAGAACTCTCTTCACCCTATGCCTTTGGATTAACACTTCTATTTGCAAGGGTAAGTTTTGAGGATGTGTGATAGACATATCATCTTGCTCTGAAAATGAAAGACAATGAGGGGCTATGAGGTGTCCTACCATGTTTTGAAATTTATCTTCCTCCAAGTTTATAGGAACCATGGTCTCAACTAAGGCTTTTTCCAAGATCTCCTTGTGATTAGGAGATAATTTCAACAACTCCAAAATTGATATTTGTGTTGGAGTATTTTGTAATTGATCCACCAAACTATAAGGCTTTATTGTAGGTGGTGTTTGTTTAGCCAAAATAATTGGTGTTTTAGGACCAATAGTAATCGGAGTAAACCTTTGAGGCTTTCCCCCTTGTGATGGCATTAGAGGATTCCATTTTAGGTTGATCTTTGATCACAACAACATTGATAGTACTCTCATGGCCGGATATAGCATTGATAGTATTATCATAGGTATGTGCAAAGTTAACATTATTATTGCCTCTTGCATTGTTCCCATTGTTTCCTCCATTGTTTGTGTTGGAAGATTCTCCTTTTTCATGTTTATAGAAAGGAGTCTTAAAGGTCGTGTGATCTTCATTAGTTTGAGGTCCTTCTACTTTTATCACACCATTATCAATGAGATCTTGTACCACATGTTTAAGACGCATGCAATCATTTGTCTTATGTCCCCGATTTCTATGATACTCACAATGGTTATTCTCACTCCACCAATTTGGCTTGATTTGAGGTTCATATGGTTGAGCCCTTGGTAAGTCAATAAGTTTATTTGCAATAAGTGTCCTTAATGCATTTTTCAATGGTTCACCCAAATTAGTGAATGTCCTTTTGGGTGTAGGTGCAAAGAAAGGTTTAGGCTTGTAAGCCCCTTGATTATTCCCAAAGTTGTTATTAGTGTTATTGTTGTTAAAGGGAACTTTGGGTGCTTGATTCACATTATTGGCTTGAACTGAATTTTGAGTGAGATTGAAAGGGATGGCCTTCAAATTATTAGCCTCTACCACTCCATCATTGACCACTCCTTTATTGTTGTTATTTCTCATCCAAAACCGGTTGTTGTTAGAGGTATTTCGATTTTGATTAGGATTGGAGGTATTGTTGTTGTTGTTGTTATTGTTATCCTTGTAAAGGTTAATTTATCCACTTTTGACCAATACCTCTTCAGTTGTAACCCCATTCTCAATTAGGTCTTGGAATGACCTAGGACATTGTAGTCTTAACCAATAGTTCATTTCATGATTCAAGTTATTCACAAAGATATCCATCTTCTCCTTTCCAGGTACACTTTGAGGGTATCTAGCAAATACCGCCCTCCATCATTGTAGGAAAAGTAGGAATCCCTCTCCTTCTCTTTGTTTGGTGTTACATAAATTAAGCATTGTAATCTCATGTTTGATATTATAAGAGTAATGAGTTACAAACTTAGAGGCCGATTCTTCAAAGGTTTGAATGTCGGAAGGTAACTTTGAAAACCACTCCATTGCCATACCTCCCAAACTTCTAGGGAATAACCTCATTAGGTAAGTTGTGTCATGCATGAATTCTAGACTTAAGGCACAAAATTCTCTTAAGTGATCTTGGGGATCAGTTATTCCTTCATACTTGTCATATTTTGGAAAGATAGCATTAGTTGGAAATGGAACCATGATTAATGACTTACCAAAGGGAAAAGGACACAAAGCCTCAATAGAGAATGGTTTAGGAATCCCGCTTTGTTTCATCATGTCCAATTGCATTTGAAAAAGTTGGAATTTCTTGTTCATGATGTCAATGGGGTTAGCCTCATCTTATTTTTGTTTGAGTTTGTTGACATCATAGTCATGTGGAAGTTTGAGACCCATTTGTGCTAGGTCTAGAAAGTACTTTTCCTTGTCTTTTTTCAACACTTTTTCCATAAGCTTCATGAAGAAGGGACTTTTCATTGCTTCATTGACCTTTTCATTAGTGGCTTCCTCATCATTAGGGTCAATGTTTCCCCCATTGTTATTATTATTTAACCCTTGGTTGTCAAGGTTAACTCCTCCAAGATTGGTATTGTTTAACCCTTGATTGTTAGGGTCACCATTTGCTCCTCCATTGGTATTGTTATTGGATCCTTGATTGTTAGGATCAGAATTTTCCCCTCCATTGTTATTCATATCCTTGTTGACGTGGTTGATTTGATCGCGGTCTATATGGCCAAAGCAAAAGGACATTATTGGTTATGTTTCCTTTATAGGTTCCACCAAAGGTCTTGAAGAACTAAAAGGATCACCCGAAAAAGGACACTCTTGTCTTAGA
This sequence comes from Thuja plicata, assembly GCA_018584345.1. NCBI lineage: Eukaryota > Viridiplantae > Streptophyta > Pinopsida > Cupressales > Cupressaceae > Thuja > Thuja plicata. Next base: position 639,312 of record MU226477.1, read on the forward strand.
TAAGATCCGTCAGGTTATAGGGTAGCCTGGATGTAATGAGATCGCATGAAAGCTATCATTAACATAAATCAAATAAAGACTTAGGCTTTTTGTCTCACTTAATTGATCAATCCTTGGATGATTTTTCAAAAAAGTTCAATAATGGTGGATTCTTATCAATTTGAATTTATACAGAGGTAAAACGTCCAAAAGGGTATCCAAAAATGGAAGCAACTTATTTTCAAACCCTTGGGAAGTATCCACTATTTTCCCTTCTTTGTTTTTGGGCGGCTCTTTCCTACGTGTAGGCGACATTTAAATGTGTGTACGCGGTCACTGGAATTGTTGTACACGACACTCTGTAGTTTGCAGGGGGTGTTTTCCTGTTGATAGGAAATTTTTAACTATTTACATGTGGCACTTTCCAGTGGCTTACACGACTTATGAATATTTGCAGGCGGCGTTTCAAAAGTACAGGTGGTCCAGAATTGTTTACACGCAGCCCATAAATTTTTATACGTGACACTTTGCTGATCAGGGTTAAAATTTTAAAAGTTTAATAATTCTGATCAGACTTGTTATAGAAGATTCTTGCGTGAAAATCAAATACAAACTCAGCACACACATCAAGTTTGTACCATATCCCTAAAACAACACTAAAAGTGTATGTTCTCGGATGTTTTGTTTACGGGTATAACTCATGAAACTCTTCCAAGCAATCTACCTAAGAGTCAAACAAATATGGCATTTAATAATGTCTCTAAAAAGTTAGGCTTACTAATTAACAAGGTTTTATTCACACCTCCGTTCTAACTCTTGTCAAGTTCCTTTACCCCCTTACGGGCTTCCCACATGCACAAAAGTATGATTTTGCGCAATCCCAAAGGACTACTCGAGGAAGTGAGGATGACTTGCACAAGAATTAGTCACTTTCCTATTAAGGTAAAGTGCATTTTTTTATAGTGGGTTGGATTATATCACGGAAAAAGTGATTGTCTCCCACTTTGGTTCGTTCCCTCTCACCGCCTTCATAAAGGAATTCTCGGGAGGTAGGCCCTCTAAAGCTTTATTTTATCTAGCATGTATATGGAAAGCAAAAATTGAACTTAGTCCAACAAGTTTGGGAATTTGATTCACTTAAAGAGTGAAGAGGATATCCCTATTGTCTTCCTTTGTTCCAAACACTTTAAGCAATATTTGTTCTTTTTCAACCCCTTAAAAAGGAGGTTCTTAAAAATGAAATGTGTGGATCAATTCCTTATCCCTTTCTTTGTACTAAATTGAATTTGCACGTTTGGCTTTTTGATTCACTTCAAAAAGTGAAGAGCATATGCCTAATGCTTGTTCAATTTAGACAATTACAGGAATTTTCCTAATTATGCTAGATTAAAATAAATTTGCCACAATTTAAGCAATGCAAGCTTGACTAGAAAAATACCTTATTTTCAAAGCTAGCAAAGGCTAGGCACATTTTTGATGTATTTTTCTTATTTCAACTCACCTAGTGGCGATCGTTCCCACTCCGGCTCCTCCAACAAGTTAGTCAACACAATCAAATACAAAGTGAAGAAAAACTTGCAAATCTCAAAACACAAATCACTCCTTAGTTCCTTTAATCAAATTTTGCAACAATTAAGCTCAAAGAACTAGAAATGAAAATCTATCAAAGAGTAGGAAATTTCTTTTTTTAAGCAAATAAAACTTTGATGTAATGATCATAAAGATGTTCCTCTTCTTTTAAGTTTTCTAAAATATTAGATGCATGCACTTGTTTATCATGTTTAGTTCAAGTGCTCTTAACTCTTTGCTAGGCCTTGTGACTCTCTTCTCTGGTTTTTGTACTTTCGGGTGATTTTTCATCTACAAAGATAAAAAAAAATATAGAGAGTTAGAAATAGAAAAAAATCATTTAAAACTTGATAAACAACATAAAGTTCTACGCGACATTTAACAGTTAATATGTGGCTTTTAAATGCTAGAAAGTGGAACTTGAAACTTTAAAAGAGGTAATTAAAAGTTAGAAAACGGCTCTGGAAAATCCATAGGCGGCTAAAGATAAACCCCAGGCGGTATAGAATGTGTAAATTGTGATCAAATAATGCTACTACGCGGCTCTGGAATGATCACAGGCGGTCTTTTGCTGCTAGTAGGCGGTCCTTTACAGAAGCAGGTGGCATAGAATGTTCAAATTGCGGTCCAGTTATGCTAGCACGCGGCTCAGGAATGATCACAAGTGGTCTTTCACTGCTAACAGGTGGCTTCAGAATCTCCATAGGTAGCTCTTCTCCTGTTTTCTACAAAATGACAGCAAAGTAATGCAAACACACAAAAATATGATAAAAATGAGTAAAATGAGGCCTAAAGCCCCACGGTGGGTGCCATTTGTGTGTGAGAAATTACACCTTCGTGAAATTAGGATTCTAAACTATAATTATATGGAAAGAAATACAATAATTTAATCTAATAATTGCAATTAAATCTATGAAATCTCATGTTTCCCTGTCTAAGCTTTGTTAAGAGAGCTCTCAGCCTTAATCTCTCTCAAGGACAATCCTAGAATGAGAAATTTAAAGATAAAATGTCTAGATCTAGCTCAAATTCTCAAGATTATATGAAGTTCTAATTAAAAATTCTCATGATATGCTCCTCAAATCAACAATTGCTTCTACAAATGATAAAATGCTTCTCAATTGCTCATAAATGCTCTTAATTGCTCAAAAATTGCCTATAACGAGGATGCTTTACACTTGAATTTCTAGGATATGAAATGCATTGAAAATGGATTGTATTTATAGCAAACCCCCAAGGGTAGGGGGTAGAGTGAATTAACCATGGGTTAATCCTTGGTTGAGTTTGATCCCTCAAATGGTTTCAAATGGGGGGACCATTTAAATGGTTGTCCTCAAAGGGTGGGACAAGAAGACAAAATACTCAATTCTCATTGGTTGATCAAATTGAGTTGAAAGAAATTAGGATTTATTCAATTCAATCATTTAATAAAATTAGCCATGTAAGGGTGAATGGGTTGGATTTGATTTTTTATTTAAAACTATACAATTAATTGATTAAAATCAATTATATAATTTAATTGATCCCTTTTAGGCTTGAATTTGATTATTTGATTTCATGATTATTTAATCCTTTACTTTTAATTAATTTTGTCCAATTTATTTGATAAATGTCCATTTGAATGATTTTGATCCATTTTGATGAGATTTAGGGCAATTGGCCGAGATTTGTAAATTTGGATGATTAAGAGACCCATGGTCAATTTTAGGTGTCTACAATAACATACAATCTTGTATTAGCATGTGTCAAAGAAATATGCATAGCAAAGATATAAAAGAACAGTATAAGATGTCAGGATGAGATAAATCTCTTTAAGAGAATAAGAGCATCAGCTCATAACCGGAACTAATCAGACAATTGTGTCACATACATTAGTTCACTTTTGGATATAGTGTATATCTATTATCAAGGAGGTTGTAGCCTTCATCCTATTGAGCAGTGAGATTTTTGGATAGTGAGTCCTCGCCCATAATAGGTTTATTTGTAAAAGACTCCTAAAAAGGTCACACCCTTAACCAGTTCATTGTACTTGCATTGTAAAGACTGCTCTTAGCAGGGCAAAGGAACTTTAACAGGTTCATTATACTAGTGCAATATTTGTGGGTACTGATTCCCACCGGGGTTTTCCTCTGATCAAAGTTTCCCCGTAATCATATCATGTGTTATGTGTTCTTATGTTAAGCTTCAATTGATATATATTTGATTTATGTTTAAAGTTGCTAAAATATAATAAATAGACAAACACTGATTCACCCCCCCCCCTCTCAGTGTTTCTAACAATTTAAAGCTAGTTTTATTCCAGTTGTCAAGAATAAATCTATGGGATAAAACTAAAGAAAGTGTTAAAGCGAGAATGGCTAGATTTGTGGATCGCGTCAAGAACAAGAAAGACAAGGACTTAGAAATGGTGAAGTCATGTCTATAAAAGGGACAAGCTTATTCATAACAAATGGGGGAATAATAAGAGGATGCTAAAGAGAATTCTGGTGAAGAAAGAAGTCTTCATACAGACCTGATCATACAAGCTAAATAATAGAGCTAAATTTTTATGTAGACACCAAACAATAGAGAATAAACAACATTCACCAAGCACAAAGAAGTGGAGCAAAGGAACAGAAGAGAGACATTGATCAGAAAGGTATTATGAGATTACAATAGATCTGAACATCTGCAAAGTTTAGTTGTATTTATGAACAGATCATATACTGTTTCAGTTTAACCATTGGATCACAAAGTCTCTTAACCGAGTAGGATCTAACCATCCTTTATATATTGAGATACATCCCAAGGATTATCAAAAGGTTTTTCATGTTGACAAGCATAGTGAATGTAGAGGTCAAGTGATTAATTGTTAGTGATAAATCCTCTAACAAGGTCACACTTAACAGGGTGTTTGTAACCTTTAACAGGGTTGGCTCTTCACCGAGCTCACTTCAAAATACTAAAAATTTTGATTTACCAGTCCCAAGTGGTTTTTCCCTTAACAAGGTTTCCACGTTAAAAATCCATGTGTCAAATGTGTATATGGTTCATTGCTTTGATGTTTTGCTTTACATTACTAAAACATGATTGATCGGTAAACATTAAGTTATTTACTGTATTTTGGTAAAGGCTGAGACTGTTATTCGTTAAAGCTTAAGAATAAGGATAAACAATGAACTCTGAATAGTAGTTATTTGATAAGATTATTTAAAGGCATACATCTTGTAGGAATGAAAATAAATAGAGGTTTTATATCTGAGATATAAATTTTTGGTTGGTTTATTGGATTAATTTTTGAGGCCACTGATTCAACCCCCCCCCCTCTCAGTTATTCTAACACCTCACATCTGCAATAAAACAACTTGCACATGCGTTTCATAACTTGTAATTTCTCAAATATTTCATGCATAGCCATGGATTCAACTTTGCACCTTGTTTATTCAAGCTAGGGCTATAAATCCATATCAAAAATGAAAGTTATGATACCACTTGTTAGGAAATAATGCTTACACCTAGCTACATTTAATTCATTTTCTACATTTCCCATGAGAGCTAATCATGCATACAACCTTACAAAATCATCATAATGAAAAGATCAAATAGACAAGCCACAAGATGACATAGGTATATCCCAGAAAAACATGCACGAGGGAAAAATCTAGCCTCCAAAAGCATCCATACTCCATTATATTATTCAACCATAAAGAAATACAAAATGCTTATAGGGTTACAATAAACACCTTTGAAACTTAAAACCATCCAATGCATTCCCACTTGTCCAAGCATGTATCCATGCATCCCATGTCATGCTTCACAATCAACCAACCCAAACCATAAACATGTATTTTATTTTATGGACACAAGCTTACAATAAATAAAACTAGATGTAAAGAAAAACCATTTTCTATCAAACCACATGAACACAATACCATTAACCCCTCATTTAATATTGGGTACTAATTTTTCACTTTATTAACTATTTTTCCCTAATATATAATAAATAGAATATCATATCTCAATGTGACACCCACATTAGATATACTCTCAATGTTATAATACAACATATAAAGTGGTTGTTAGAATTAATCTTTCCTTGGTAACTATGTAATTAAAAGATATGCCAAGGCCATGTATTATATTTGTAATTCCTTTAATAAAGGAAATTAGATATTCCTCCTTAAGAGGATTCCTACACATGGCACACACCAAATGTGAATGTGGCACACATTGAGTATGGGAGTTACATGCAAACTC
>MU226477.1:679877-709626 GCA_018584345.1 Thuja plicata
CAACTTACTAAAAATAGTAAGTTTCCAAAAATAGCAGCTTTGTACAAAATAGCCCTTATTGAATAGAAAAACACATATTTTTGGGTGATGCAAGATTGCTCTTACACCCAGGATGCTCCTGCATCAAGTTTTCCCCTTTCAAAAACATTGTCTTGGTGTTGAGTTTGGAGCTTCTAATTGCTATTGTTGATTTTTCTTGTTTCAACATTCATCCTTTGGTAATACATTTCCTTGCTTCACTCTCTTGGATTCATTCTTGTATTTCATTCCATTTTATGTATTTTTCTAATAGTGGCCCCAAGAATAGAATCTCCATGAGATCTCTAAGTGATGTATATCCATCTACTTGTACTTATATGCATCACATATAATAATAAATTATAACATTACAAATATTACGCAATTTGCACAACACCTCATCTCAACAAATTCACCTTGAGTTCCAAAATAAATGCAACAAAAAGTTTTTGTCTATTCATTTGGAGGACCCTAGTTCCAATAATGTGCCTAATATTAATGTCCTAGATGTTGAAGACCCTATATCTGAAAGCGAAAGACTCATTGAGGGGACTTCTCATATAAAACCACCTATAGAGTGGATTGACTTGGACTCATTATGTGAAATTGTTGTTTAATTTCTATAAAGATTTATGATTTTGATTCTACAATGAAGATCAATACAAAGCAATCAAATGTTCCTCTTCCTTTGCAAATACTATAGGTATCAATATATGACTGTGTAAAGCTGCAAATTCTGCAACCTTGGAATACAAGATGATGTAATAGACTTTTGTAATATACTTCTAGGTTGATCTAGTGTTCTCACTGATAGCAATTTGATTACTTCCCTCATTGTACTCTATTATTTTTAGCAATCTATTATCAATTAAAAGAACATATTAGGGCTTGGAGATGGTCTAGGAACTGTTGTAAACCATTGACTACCCTTATTATATTTTAAATTATGTTCCATTGTTTGCTCATTGTCAGCCCCCAACAACCAATGTAAACTCCATGATGTTCCAGAACTAACTAAAAGTTCATCTATATGTAAAACTCATCTTCTTTATCTTTTATTAGTGACACACAGGGAGCTCAAATCCATGTTGGAGGTTCCGTGTATGTACAATTTTTTTGATGGCTTCAAATCTCTTTCATCAACTTCATACTTATTGGAGCCTAGCCACCTAGTTAGGACTCTTTAAAAAAACTATATAGAACACTTGTGTCACCGCCTAGAATCTAGTTGGGAACAAAGCCCATGTCTGGAACTTTGGGTGGTCCTATAACCATGCTAAATCTTTGATACCTTATAATGAACAACTTCCACATGCAGGTATTTGGTTCACTTCTGGGAACTTGGAGTGGTTTCAAAACAACCTTGAGGTTTCAACATTTACGCAAACACTTTGTTTTCTTTTAAAGTCGTAAAAAGTTCATTGGGATCCAAAAAAGCTATGAAAACCTTGTCGACAATTAATACATTGACAAAATAACACTCAACCAATCTTTATTTTGCTTGTTGACAAATGTAGATAGTTTATAAACAACCTTAATTTTTTTTTGAACTAAGTGTGCCTTGTGAACATTTCACATTGGCACTCAGATCATTTTAAGAAACCATAGTGGTTTTAAAACCCCCCGAAGTGTCGATAAAGACAAAATTTGAACTCTTTCATTTCAAGCCAAGAATAAAGGTTTTGAACAAGACAAAAAGGCTCATAAACAAAAGAAAACTCTACACTAACTCTTAGATGAAGGAACATTAAGGATTAGCCTCCAAACTTCTTTTTTTGACAAAACCTTAAACACACATCAATGTCCATCATCATTTTCCAAGATAAACCCCTTTATCCTATCATTTAATTATCATATTTATTTTAATTAAGTTATCAATACTGACTCCTAATTTATAAAAAGTAATTTGCACTCTATCAATTACATTTATTTAATGAAAATAGATAATCCAATCCACACGAGCTTACAAGAGTATACCATATTTTTTTTAAAGGTTCAAAAACACAAATCTAGGGGAGGGGAGCCAGAAGGTGCGCACCCTAACTTTCAGGGTTCACACAGGTCATCACGTGGACCCCCAACCCAATTTTTTTGCCTTCTACGTTGCCTAGTTGGCAACCCCAAATCAAAATTTTTGTCGTTGACTCATCCATATGCCACGTCAATGGACCCATTTCTGCCAACATGTCAAAAAGACCCCCTTTTGGTGCCTCATTTGGAATGCGCATGGGACCACCACCAAAAAGTCTTCTCCCTTCCATCCGTAGTGGACAGGGTGGCCTCGTGATATTCAGCCACATGGCCACCAAATCCACTATCATCACTACTTTATCTTACCACTGACACCTAACACTACAATGTCCTTCTGCATTTAATACACATCACCTCTCCTTAATTCCACCACCCTGGTTACATGAATTGATTCGTATACCATTTACTACACCTGCCTCCTCACAAATTGTGCCATAGTTCATCCCTTTTTATCCCGCCTTTTCAGGATAGTTCTATTTGTTTGGGACTGAAATGTGAGTGGAACAACACCCTGCAACTTTGCTATAGGAGCATTACCTGCTATCTTCATCGCTAGTATTTATTGCTTGTGTGACGGTATATCTATGGTTTCCTTTTGTATTTTTCAGATTCAATCAATTTTTCCATTTCCAATGCATTGAATCCTTCGCTATCGACAAGTTCTCCTAAATTTGCAACTTGTTTTGCAGGTATTGCGAGTGTCTTTGTCCACAATGAGAATGGGGGCTACATACAATGCTTCAAACAAACAGTCTTCAATCTAGGTGAGGGTTATTTCCTAACTAAGGCCACCAATTAACAAGAAAAGGCAGTCATCTCTAGGTTTGTGATTTTGTTTCTTTAGTTTTTCTAATCTGTTATTTTGTTTGTTGAGGACTTGTCTTTTGGGTCTTTGTGTTTATGAACACAATCTACAGTGTTCATAAACACTTACATGTACAAAAGGGAAACATACTCATCTACTCTAATATCATAGACATATTCAGTTGGCTCATTTTTCTAGTTTCAAGCATGGAAATTTCTATTCGGCTTATGGGTTGCATGGAAGGGATTTTGGTTTGAATGTTTATTTAAGAACATCAGTGAATCTTTTCTTCTACACGCTTTATAACTTTGGTCATGAGTTGGGTGGAGTTCCTATTCATTCAGTGTTGCTAGATAGTTATAGAAAATTTTATGGGTTTTTCTGTGATTTATTTGATGTATTTTGCAGTAGAAATGTATTACTGCACACTTTGAGGGTTTTGTGTTTATTACAAACACTAGTCTTTTCCTAAAACCCTCGGGACTCGACATTGTTTCCTTTCTTTAAATATTTCTATCACAAATTCAAAAGAATAGCGACAAAACTCAAGAACTTATATCTTTGGACATCACTACATAAAAAATATTTCAAGGGTTTTGAGATTCACCCATGATTTACTTGTAAATTTCCTTCATGTTTCTTGACGATTTGTTTGTTTTCTTCAATGCAGTTATTTGAGGACTTTAAACTCTATATATTTTCAAAAAGGGTTTGTTAACTATATAAAGCGTGGCTTTTGAAATTTCATAAAACTCTTTTCATAGTGTTTGTATTTCATTTCCATTTCTATAACATTTTCCAACTTTTGATTCTAACCAAGCCCTTACATCTAGAATCTAGAACATCAAAACATAAGTATCCCCTAACCATGTAAATGACCTTAAAGAAAAAATTTAAGTTGTCACAATCTTCTCTGAGACCAAATAAATAATTATGACTGAGTTTAAACTAAGGTAGTTAAGGTGTCTTTGAAACACCATTTATGATAGCTAATAGTCATTATGGACTTTACTTCCTTTTGATTGCATAAATACCAAGCCTAATGTCACTTAGGTAGTTTGTCAAATGTTTTAATTGTATTTGTATTCACTTAGTTTGTCAAATAATCTTCGTGTAAATAAAAGATGAGACTGCGATCAAGCATCAGAGAACTCTTCTACAAAAAATACCCCCTCGATCCTTTGCTTTCAGCCTAATATTCATAAACTTATATTAGATAGTTAAAAAGATTTTGTAAATTTGATAGAAAACTCCAACAAAATAAAAAAGACAAACATGTTTAGAACCAGTAACTCCAACATCAATCATCTTATTTTTCTTGGTAAAGAAATTCTCATTTTTGGACTGTGTTTGGTTTTTAGATTATTTAATGAAAACATTGGCTACTACTTTATAAATCAGGTTTTTTTTGTCTTTCATTTATGAATTCGGATCTCTTTTTACTATGAAATCATCAAACTAGTGATGCAATAAGATTAAAAAAATAAAATCCATGGCAATTAAATGTTTTTTTTAAGGAATTACCAAGGAAACCAACAATCTAATGTTATTAATATTACCGATAAAAAAAAACAATCTAATGTTATAAATATTTGGAGAAATAAAGATGAAATTTCCCCATTCCTTATTGTGGTGTTATAAAAATCACCATTGTTAGCTCATGTTCACTAATATATGAAATGTGTCATATTTTAGCTAAATAGAAAAAAATTACGGTGTATTCCTTAGGAATATGTAAGGACCATTCTAAAGGTCAAAATCATAAATTTTTAGGGTCTTGGGGGATTGGGTCACAATCTTGCAACACAAGTCGGGTGAAATATTCCTTACCTCTCTTGAAAATGATTATTGATTTGGTAATCAATCAAAAGGATTGGGTCACAATCTTGTTTTTTTTCCAAGTGAGTAAATGTGGATTGTTTATTCAAGAGGCATGTGGTTGTCTACTCAAACTTAAATATCTGGAGATCTTAGGTGTAGTGCCACTCCAACTCTGTCATCGAAAGTAGGCAATGTAGTTTGGACATTTTGACCATAGGACTGGTGCTTCACCTTCTACATAATTATAGGTAAATAGTGTGTGATGAAAATGTGTCACACTTCTATGGGTCATTCCATTCAAGGTTGCTCAAGAATGAGGCCTCAAATATCAACTCATAGCTCCCTAGTCATGGAGTGTAAAGGTTTGTGATGGAGGCCCTCAAATTGACCTAGTTGTGCCCTTGCAAGTACACCATGAAATGAGAGATTCAATGCATGAAAAATGACAACTGTTCTATATGATTGCAATGCATAAAAGGAAATTAATCTATATGATAACAGTGCATGATTAATCTATAAAAGAGAATATGCAAGCTTAATCTATGAAAGGAAATATGAATTTAATCTAATATGAATCTAATCTACATGAATAGTCATGGATGCAAGAAGAAGACAAGAAGAGAGAAGTTGCAATATCCAAGCTTGAGTGCTTAAAATCTCCTCCAAAATTGCTCTCCAAACCTGCAGCATAACAATACAAAAAAAGTGGGATCCTAAATGAGAAGGAGAGGGCTCCTTATAAAGAAAAGTGAACGGTTGAGATTAAGAGGCAAAAAGAAATGAGCAATGGTGGAGATTAAATATTTGGTTGATCCATGTGCTCATTAAAGCAAAAAGCCCACCACTTAGAAAGATGTGATAAAAAAAAAGATTTTTATTTAATTTATTTCCTTTTTCATCAAAAGAAGAGCTTTAAGTGGGGATTTTTATTTATTTAATTAAAAGAGGGGTTTTCTTTTAATTAAATAAATTAGAAGAATTTTATTTAATTAAATGGGAGGAATTTAATTTAATTAAATAAGATGAATTTTATTTAATTAAAATGGAGATTAAATCTTTTAATTAAATAAAAATGATCAAACCTTAAGAAATATTGAAATAATTGAATTAATTACGATTTTACCAAGGAAATTGATTTAAAATGTTGCAAAGCATTGATTCAGGAATTTGATAAATTGATAAATGGGGCCCATAGTCTAGGCGAGCATTTTAGGGTGCATACATTTGCCCCTCTTTGACTAATGTGTGATCATTTTGAGAACACATGTAGTCAAAGAATGCAGTTGAAGTGTGAGATCGATTTGGGATCACAAAACAACCTAGACGTGCGATCCTTATGGGAACACATCAAGACAAAGATAAGTCGATTGAAAAAGATAAGGTCAACACCCCTGTAAATAGGTAATTGACATGTCCAAGATAAGAATCTCATTCAAGGTTGCCCCAAGAAAAGCAATTGATAGGATTGATAAATCTGAATCAAGGATTGAATTTTGATAGGTACTTCCCCTTCGTGATCGAAATCAAAATGAGATAGAGGAGAAACAATAAATGGATAAATTTGATAAAATTGAACTAAAGATAAGGTTCTTGATGTAAGATGAAAGATATAAAGATCACAGAGCCAAGGTAGATCACCAAGCATGAAATATTATACCCCAAGGTTGAATTAGAAGAAAAGAAGTGGGGTGAAAGTGAATGGAAGATAGAAGTTTGGAAGAGGTGGAAAGAAATGGAGAGAAGAAAGAGAATTTTTCATAAGAAAGAGAATGCCCCAAAATCAATCAACTGTTTAAGATAGAAAATTTTGATTGAGGTCACGAAAGAAGATAAGGAAATGAAGATCAAACATGATCACAGTTGATTAAAGTCCACCAGAAAGATGAAGGAAAACCCTCACAAACTCATAATGCAGCCTAAAAATGCAAACTAACATGAGGTCTAACAATGCAAGCTACATGAAAATGCAAAGGTGTACTTGCAATAGAGCAACTGTAACATAGGAATTTTTGTTCATCATTCATTAGAGAATGTTAAGGAACTTATTTTCATCCTTGGGCCATTATTAACGAACATCAGAAAATCACACAATCATCACTAGTCACAAGCGCAACTATGAAGATATGATTGTGATTTATATTGGATTGGAACGTGGAAATATTCTAACATAAGCATCAAAGACATAAAGGTCAAGATGACTATGATGTTAGCTTACCCAATTTAATGGAGCAAAACCACGCTTACATCAAGGCATAGATGCCAGGATGACCAGCATAATGGTTGTGCAAAAGCAGTGAAGCATAAAGTAGGAAGAAAATAAAAACATGTTCCATGTCCCAAGTCCTCTAGCTATACATCACGGAGAGACTTATTAGACAAGGACACTCAACAAAAATCAATAATAGTCAGCACACAAAGAAAAGATCATGACATAGCTCAAGCATTAAGTGTTGCATTTAAATTTAAGTGTGTTAATTGATACTGAGTTCTAAGGATAAGGATTGAATACTTGCAAGTAGGTAAAATCACATGACAAAACTGGGTAAGACCAAACCGATAAGTGTTGAAAAACACTCGATGTCAAGGGTTGTATTAAAAAATACAGTTGAGGTGGTGTTGAAAAACACTGTTTGTGAGGCGTCCCAAAGACTAACGCATCCAAGAGACCAAAGCTAACACAGTTATGCCCCTTAGACAAAGAAAAAGACCAATTCCAAGCCAAGGCAATAAGGACAAGGCATGATGGAGAAAGGTTAAGTGTCGTGGACACGCGCTAAGAAACAGGGGTGCAAAGGCCTCAAGTAGCGCCTATTTTCAAGTTTTCACCACTTGGATTTTATTAGCAAATGTAGCCATAACATCAATTGCTTTGTTTTTTGCTCTCGAGATTTACTGAAATGTGACAAAGGTGAAGTATCATTTCAAGGAATCAACCATTTGCTTGTAAGGTACCATTTTCTCATGTTTTTTTTGATATTCATCATTAACTTGGTTGATTATCAGCTGTGAATCCCCATAGATGTGTAACTCTGTGATTCTCCATTCTATGGCCATCTTAAGTCCATTTGTTAAAGATTCATACTTAGCAATGTTGTTTGTACATGGAAACAATAACTTGTAAGATTTAGGAATCGTGTACCCGTGAGGAGAAACAAACAAAACACCAGCTCCTGAACCATTTTGCATAAAGGATCCATCAAAAAACATCTTCCATGTTCTTTCTGTCATATACATGAGGTGCTCATCTGGGAAGTCAACTTGAATAGGTGCATTATCTTGTATTGGGAAATTATCCAATTGATCTGCTATGGCTTGTCCTTTGATTGCTTTACACTCAATGTACTCTATGTCAAACTCTAAAAGTATCACCATCCATTTAGCAAGTCTACCCGTGAGAGCAGCCTTACCTAGTAAATACTTGAGTGGATCTATTTTTTCTATGAGGTGTATAGTGTGCGCAAGCATGTAATGTCGCAAATTTTGGGAAGCAAACACAACTATAAGGCAATCCTTCTCAATGCTAGTGTAGTTAACCTCATATGAAATAAGAGTACGACTAATGTAGTATATTGCTCTTTCTTTCCCATTTTCATCAAGTTGAGTCAGTAATGCCCCCAAGGAAGATTTTGTCACTGAAATGTATAGAATAAGTGGTTTCCCTCAGATAGGAGGCATTAAAATAGGATGATTCACCAAGTATTTCTTGATTTGATCTATGCTCTTTTGACAATCCTCATCCCAAACACATTTGACTCCTTTGTGTAAGTTCTTGTTAAAGGGTTGAGCTCTATCTGCCAATTGTGAAATAAATCTCCTTGTAGATTGAAGATTCCTCATTTGACTAATGTTTCTAGGAGGTGGCATATCTATGATTGCTTTAACTTTTTCAGGGTCCACCTCGATTCCTTTTACTGAAATGATTAATCTGAGTAGTTTTCCAGAGGTGACTCCAAATGCACACTTTTTAGGATTTAACCTTAGTTGAAATTGTTCCTTGCGATCTAGAATGACTTCTAAATAATCTAAGTGTGTGTCTCTTTGTTTAGACTTGGCCAAGGTGTCATCCACATAATCTTCTATGTTTTTATGCATCATGTCGTGAAAAATGGTTGTCATAGCTTGTTGATAGGTGGCTCCTACATTTTTTAATCCAAAAGGCATAATGTTCCAACAATAGGTACCCCGTGCACAAGTGAATGCAGTCTTTTTTTGATCTTCATGAGCTATCTTAATCTGATTGTACCTGAAAAAACCATCCATCAAGGAATAAATCTCATAACCCACAGTCATGTCCACTATCATGTCTACATTGGGAAGTGGAAAGTCATCCTTTGGGCATGCCCTATTGACATCTCTAAAATCTGTGCAAACTCGAATGGATTTGTCATGTTTGGAAATTGGTACAATGTTTGATATCCATTCAACATAGGCGATAGCTCTTATGAATCTTACACCAAGGAGTTTCTCCAATTCTTCTTTGACTAGGAGAGCTATGTGAGGATGCATCTTTCTCAATTTTTGTTTAACTGGTTTGACACCCAGAGCTATAGACAAGTGATGCATGATAAGATTAATGTCCAACCCTAGCATATCTGAATAAGTCCACGCAAAGTTGATCTTCTTTTTCTTTAAGAACTTAGTGTAAGCTTCCTTTTCTTGAGGTGATAAGGACTCAACCAAGTGTACTATTTGTGGAGCCTCATCTATACCCAAAGTAACTGCTTGTGTTGGTTCAATAGGCACTGAAGATCGATCTTGAAAGTAGCTAGGAAGACAATCAAGTACCTCATCCTTAGGTGCCTCAAAGAGGTTTTCACCCTTGGATACATCATTTATTTTTATTTTTTTCGGTTTTGACACCGCCACACAGTGGTTTTCGCCATCAGAACTCCTATTCTTTTGATTTTCTTTTCATTTTATTTTGTGACTAAGGTACTTGATATCTTGCTCTGTCATACTGGTAGCCAATTTGTTGGTGGAAGAGACTATGGGTTCAAGGGCATTTAGGTAACATGCTATCTCATAATCATTTTGGAATGTTAAAAGCTCAGGTTCTTGATAGCGTTGGGACCAATCAATGAGGTCGAGATGAACAAGAGGCAAGTCAATGACTGGTTCAAGGTTATAAATGTGAATGATATTATCATTGGTGACCGAAGAGTCAGAGTTCATCAAGTATCCTTCTAAGCTAGCCAAATCAGGATTTGTCCTAACAAGCAAAGAATCATCCACTAAGGCAATATGTGGGTTTAAATCCTCTAATCCTTCACGTGACTCATTGGCTATCTCAGGTTGAGAACTATAAGTGTGAATAACATCAACATCTCTATCAACTATGGAAGACTCTGAGAAGGAGTCCCATTCATACTCATGTGAACTTGTGTCTGAACTACGACTAGGATGCTTACACCATAAAGGTTTTGGGCATCTTGATGTGGAAGGTTTAATTTAATCAAAGGTATCACCTTCTCTTTCCATTAAATGAGAAAGATTCTTACGTTGGTGTTCTCTATGAGGATATTCAATGTCTGATTCATTTTGTTCTAAAGTTGCAACTGACACATGAGTGACTGGAATATTGGAATCTCCCCAAAGGATATTAGTGGAAGGGACCCAATCTTCACACATGTCTTGATGATTTATCAAATTAGGAACATATTTTGGTTCATCATCGCTATCTGACGCCTCAAAGATAGGATTAGTGTGCTTGTTATAATTCTCAAATCCTAGGCCAACCGGCTTCTTAGACTTACGTCCAAAAAGAGCATGATCAAGGGGTTTGGCTCTAGCATCTAATCTATGACTAAGAGAGCCATGTCCAGGATAGCCCATCTGTCTAACAAAAGTACACCCTCTTCCATAAGCTTTAGGAGAGGGAGAGAAGTTCTCATTATGAATGTATTTTTCTTCTCTATAGATCCAGTCTCTAACAAATGTCTCTTCTTTCTCATCTTGGATAGGCACTGATGATTCTACAAATGTGCCAAATAAAGTAACAGCTGAAGAGGAAGGTTTCTTTTCTTGCGAAGGCTTGCCATAATACCTAGGTGAAACTGGAAGTGTTGTGAGGGAGTTGAGTTGATACCCCCCATGCCAAGATCTATGGATTTGAGCTTGTCTCTACACTCAGCTAAAGTTGCATAAAAATCTTTTGCTTCTCTATTGAGGGGAACATGAGTTCCTTCTGAAATTAAATTAACAGATAAAGTGTTATCCCCAGGTACACAAATCTCTATTCTATTATAGGGGAACTTAACACATTGATGATAGGTAGGTGACACTGCTTGCATATCATGAATCCACGGTCTACCAAGTAAGATATTATACGCAAGGGGTCCAACATCAACTATTTGAAATAAAATATCTTTTTCAACAGGGCCAATCCTAACAGGAAGGATGGCCAACCCCTTGGAACTTCTTTCTGCCTCATCATAGGCTTTGATAATAATCATTTTTCTAGTATCTATGACTTTCTCAGAATAACCCAACTCTTTAAAAGACTAAAAGAACATATATTAAGCCCAACACCCCCATCTATCAACATGTGCTTAACGCGGGTTATGTGGATCATGACCTCAATATGGAGAGCAAGATTGTGTGGGTGGCTCAAGGCTTTATCATCATCCTCTGAAAAGGTAAGGTAATGAGGGCTAGCAATGTGGTTAACCATGTTTTGGAATTGATCAACATCTAGGTTGTTGGGGACATTCACCATGCGCAAAGCATCCTCAAGGATTTGCTTGTGTCTTGGAGACAACTCTAAGAGCTCAAAGATCGAAATGTGAGCTGGGGTTCTTTGTAACTAATCAATAAGGCTATAACTTGACTTAGGATTGAAATTTGATAAATGAGGTGAAATTCTTGGATGCCACTTGCTTGGGTTTACTTGATTGGCTTGAATTGGGTCCTCTAATGACAACGAGACCTTGACTTCGTGTGACAGCATTGAGGGCTTGCGATGACACTCTAGAGTTGGGGCCCCTTAGAACCACAACGGGCTCTTCATCAAAGACAGGAGGAGAGTCCACATCTATATCATAACCATAGGGATCTCTACCCCTCATCATATTGACATTCTCTTCTACAAATTCAAGCATGTTGATAGTATTCTCCGCATCTGTGTAAGTGTAGTTGATCTCAGCTTCGCCATTCTTAACTTTAGAGGTTTCCCCTTTCTCATATATGGGCAATGGCTCCTTGAATGCCTTATGATCGGCATTAGTGTTCAATCCATCTACCTTAAGCTTTCCATTCTCAATGAGATCTTGAATAATATGCTTGAGTTTGTAGCAGTTTTCAATGTTATGTCCAATGCCATTGTGAAATATGCAAAAGGCCTTCTCATCCCACCAATGTGGCTTAACATCAGGTATATGAAATTTTGCAAGATCTTGAGGATGTGCAAGATTGTTGGCAATGAGCGTCTTCAAAATATCCTCATATGAATCACCAAGTTTTGCAAATTGACGCCTTTCTCTCTTAGGCTTATCTTGGTATCTTGGCTTACTCTCTTGTTGATTAGATGTATTGAGCTTCATAGCTTGAACAACACTAGACAAGTGGAGCATCGTTTGATCTTTGGGTTGAGAGGAGTCCACAACTCCATCATTGACCACTTGTTTGTTCCTATTCCAGTGTCAATTCTTCCCTTTATCCTTGTTAGAGTTATTGTTATTTTGACCATTGTTGTTGTTGTTTCCATGTTTGGTCAAAATTCATTGTTCTTTTAAAACATCCTCAACCCTACATGCGGTTTCAACCATGGTATCAAAGGAATCAAAAACCATTTTTCTAACTTCATACCGCATTTCAGGAACCAAATTTCTAACAAGGATATCAATCTTTTTATTTTCAGGAATGGTTCTAGAATACCGAGAGTAATATCATCTCCACCTTTGCAAGAAAGTAACAAAGGATTCCCCTTGACTTTTTTTTAAATTGCATAAGTCCAACATGGTGATATATCTTGAAAGGTTGTATGCAAAATGTTGAACAAATCTATGAACAAGCTCTTTGAAAGTCTTGACGGGGGGAGTTATATTGGTGAACCATTCCATCGCTTGACCTTTAAGACTCCTTGGGAATAACCTCATGAGATATGAGTCATCTTGATGGAACTCAAAACTTGTGGTATAAAATTGGCGCACGTGATCATGTGGATCTCCATTGCCATCATATTTGTCATATTGAGGAATTTCAACCTTTCTAGGGAACTCTTTCATGTCAACACTCTTGTCGAAAGGATTATGACAAATCGAGTCCAGTGAGAATGAATTCTTAGGTGCCAACACCTTTTCCATCATGCTCTTAAGTTCTTTGATCACCTCCTCTTGAGATGGACCTTGCTTCTTGATTTTCTTGTCCGCATCAAAGTTATAGGGGACTCTAGCACCCTTGTTGATTAGACTCTCTAGTAACTTGTCTTTATTTTTCTCTAGATATTTCTCCACATACTGTTGAAAAAGTGGTTCTTGTTGCATTTTCATAAAGTCTTGGGAGTTGTAGTCAAAATTTGAGCTACTACCCCCGTACTGTGAACCACGATGAGCACGTTGTGAAGGTTGCCTTGAGTTCCTAGGAGGTGTTCGTCTCCTATAATGATCATGTCTGGAAGCCTTTCTTCCTCTAGGGATAGGAGATCATGAAGGCGATCTTGAATGTCTCCCACTCCGTGGAGTCTTAGGAGGAGTGGATGGAGGAGAGATATTTCCACCATTAACACGCATGTTGTTGAATTGATCATTGAGTTACTGATCCAAGAGCCTATCTTGTTGTTCTTGAAAGGCTTTCTTTTCCATTTCTACCAAAGTCTGTCTTTCCAACTCTAGGAGTCTAATTTGTTCTTCCTCTGTAGCTTGTTCATCTAGGAAGGCTTTATTTTCATGCTTAATCCTCTTAAGTCTTTCACTCATATATCCTAAAGATGTCTTGAGTGGTGAACTTGGTCTTGAATTTTGAAACAAGTTGTTGGTATAGGTTGCATTAACATGAGTGTCATAAAGCTCATCTCCTTGGTTCTCATGTTGTGATAACTCATCTTCATAAGCTTGTTTTTTACCTCTTTCTCTCTCAGCCCTTTGGTGTGCATCTAGATATCTTGTTGAGATAAGGGGTGAAGTTGGTCGACTGTTATGAGAGGAACCACCAAATGAAATAGCATCTCTATGCTTCACAAATATATCATTAAGACGTTTATCCATATCTTCCCTCTCTCGTCGAGTCATTGTGTAACTCATATCCATAGAATAGTGAGAAGATGCTAAGGGGGTACCCAACTCACTAAGGTGACTCTTGGAATCAAATCACACTTCCGAGTTGTTCCTAGGTGATTGATCAAATATGGGTTCTTTTCCCTTACATTTTTGGCAATTTTGAACTAAGGGTAATTGGTTGAAGACCACTTGAGGTCATTTTCCTTGATTTACTTGATATCTTGTTGTAACTGGCATGAAAGAAAAGGTACTAGCTGATAGGATGACCCTAAGAAATGTTGGTATCAAACTAGGATAGTAAAGGCATTAACTTGTCCAAAAAGAGAGGTGATAAGATAGAATTTGCAAGAGGCGTAAGCCAACACTGCCACAGAGGTGCCCACGTTTCGGATAAGTATCCTAGCACATATGGATCAGGAGGATGATCTTACCCAAGTTATATTGATTGAATTTGAATATATGAAAGTGAATGGATAAGAGATTACCAAAACTCTCCAAGTGTGTTATCAAAGAATCTAAAGGTTTATCTTCTCAACAAGGATGGTGTCTAACTCACCAACTAAAGCAAGGTCACTTGTGAAATCAAAGATTGCTAACTCAAGAGATCAAAACGCAAGAATCCAAAGCTAAACAAGCTTCTAAAAGCGGGGTAAGTTGCCTAATCTGACCCATATCAACCAAGGAAACTAGAAAATGACAGGACAATAGGCTAAGCAAGCTCAAAATTGACAGCAAACAGCTCGTTGGTATAGCAACAGAGGACAAATTCGCGCGACAAAATACTTGCTCGCACAAAGATTACCACAGGACCGTGCAAAGTTTTGCAGTCTAACACGAGGAAAACAAAACTGGTGTGACAGGATGACAACAAATTGACAGCAAGTTGGTAGAATATCGAGCGACAATTATCAGAGAGTTGCGCAAAGAAGTACACAGGGCCACGCAAAGAAACTATTTTCTCGTGCGAGATTTCTGACGGGAAGGACAAGGAACTCAGTTTTGTTCATCTTATATAACCAAATTGATGCATTAACAAATTTTTCTCATGAATCAGGCACGCAAGACAACAATCAGGGAGTTCAAAAATGTCTTCAAACAATGAGCAAGGGATAAAGCAACCTTGCACATGATCAAGAATAGTGACGTAGTATTCTACTCCCTAAAAATTCTACTTGTGTATGTTCTCAAAATGTTTTGCAATCACACACATAGTCATAGAGAATAAAAATTTGGTTGCACTATGGTTCTTAGTAATGGTTTGACTCTGCAACTTTTGCAATCTCAAGTGGGTGAAATCCAATCCCGACGCACCGAGGTTTTGACACAGTCCAAGAATTTAATTAATCAAGAGTTGCTGAGGAGATCTAACAACCCAACAAGAAACCACACCCGTGGAGATTTCTTCCATAAGGACATTTATATAGCGGTTGTTGCTACCATGACAAAAATGACTATTACCGCTTGAGTTTTCGTCCACATGGTTGACCCAATAAAGGGAATGTCCACTATGGTTAACCCTCTCTAACAAGGAAGACTCACAATATGAACCACATAGGGACTTAGTTCGGATTCAAGGGTTCCAAGTTTCTAATTCTCCCAAAAGGGAAAAGAGCATAATCCTCTAGCCTCTTCACCTCACCAAAACATAGCAAACAGATTAATTGACCCACTAATTTGAAATCACCTCACCCAAGGTCTATATATCAACAATAATGACCACCAATCTCAAGAGAGAAAGTACCAGTCAAAGTTGAAGACTAAACCAAGTTTGAAGTAATGACAAATCCTTCCCTACCTACAAGGGGATCTATCGTCAAGAAGAGCTTCACATGTAAGATAAGCGAATAAATCCCACTCTCTCAAGATCACCATAAATAGTGTTCATAGGGCCTAATTACTATGTGAAACATGTATGCAAGAAAGCAAATCTAGGTCCATTTTTAGAGCACCAATTGAAAATATGATCTATGAAAGCAAGAAAACACTCAAGCTAAACACATGAGAGATTCATTTTTATTTCCAAAATCCAAATGTTATAGAGATGCAACAAAATACCTCAAGTCCAAAGCAACGCGAACGTTTTGTTGTTTATCCACGCAAGTCCAAATCAGCAACAACAAATTAGAAACCACCAGAAACAACAAACATTAGTGGTTAGAGATCAAAGATATAAAATATAGCAAAAAAAATTAGATCTTTGGTGTGAAATCTCGCGCGAAGATTCTCAGAGTGTCGTGCGAAGATTCACAGAGTGCCACGCAAAGATTCACAGAATCTCATGCGAAGAAACACACAGACAACAAAAAAAATGCAGAAAATAGTAAATAATGTCAGATCACTGCCTGGTGTTAGATGTCGCGCAGAAATCCACATAGAGCCGCGCAATGAAACTCCGTGTATCGCATGAAATTTTGCACAGACAGGTAAAACCTCGCGCCGTTTTAGCAGAACATCACGCGAATTTTTTTCATAGAGCCATACAGACAAAAAAATCAGATTTTGCAAGAAAAATAAAAGATGAGGCTAGATCTGCCCCACGGTGGGTGCTAAAAATGTGTGATGAAAATGTGTCACACTTCTATGGGTCATTCCATTCAAGGTTGCTCAAGAATGAGGCCTCAAATATCAACTCATAGCTCCCTAGTCATGGAGTGCAAAGGTTTGTGATGAAGGCCCTCATATTGACCTAGTTGTGCCCTTGCAAGTACACCATGAAATGAGAGATTCAATGCATGAAAATGACAACTATTCTATATGATTGCAGTGCATAAAAGGAAATTAATCTATATGATATCAATGCATGATTAATCTATAAAAGGAAATATGCAAGCTCAATCTATGAAAGGAAATATGAATTTAATCTAATATGAATCTAATCTACGTGAATAGTCATGGATGCAAGAAGAAGACAATAAGAGAGAAGTTGCAATATCCAAGCTTGAGTGCTCAAAATCCCCTCCAAAATTGCTCTCCAAACCTGCAGCATAACAATACAAAAAAAAGTGGGATCTTAAATGAGGAGAGGGCTCCTTAAAAAGAAAAGTGAATGGTTGAGATTAAGAGGCAAACATAAATGAGCAATGGTGGAGATTAAATCTTTGGTTGATCCATGTGCTCATTAAAGCAAAAAGCCCACCACTTAGAAAGATGTGATAAAAAAGGATTTTTATTTAATTTATTTTCTTTTTCATCAAAAGAAGAGCTTTAGTGGGGATTTTTATTTATTTAATTAAAAGAGGGGTTTTCTTTTAATTAAATAAATTAGAAGAATTTTATTTAATTAAATGGGAGAAATTTAATTTAATTAAATAAGATGAATTTTATTTAATTAAAAGGGAGATTAAATATTTTAATTAAATAAACATGATCAAACCTTAGGAAATATTGAAATAATTGAATTAATTACGATTTGATCAAGGAAATTGATTTAAAATGTTGCAAAGCATTGATTCAAGAATTTGATAAAATGATAAATTGATAAATGGGGCCCATACTCTAGGCGACCATTTTAGGGTGCATACAAATAGAATGACATTACACTGTCTACTAGGTGTTTTGATTCTCGTGGCTGAGCATTTATATTGAATGCAAATACAAATCAATGGATCATTCCATGATTAAATCATTATGGGTTTAACTATCTAACTGATTGGAGTTCTATCCATTTTTCTCAGCTACATAACATTTTACTACTTTTTTGGGCATAAGAAAGTAAAGGTAGAGTTTACAAGGAAATATCAACTTCAACTTTGGTATATGACAAACCAAACCAATCTCCATTTAGTCATGCATGAACATACTCACAATGAATTAATGTATATTTAAAAAAAAAAAAAGGTTTAGAGTAATGTACATTTACATTTCCACATTTTGTTTTAATTATTCAAATTTTGATTTTATATCACTCTCATCTCATTCCATCTAGATTTATTTAATTATGCTTAGGCCTAAGAATGTTGTGTAGGGTAAGCTTTTCTCTTCCTACCTTTTGGTGACCACGTAAATTTCATATTTATATAGAATTGTTTCAATTTTCAAATTTAATTTGACATTCTTTGCATGTATTAATTTTCAAAGCATTTTTTTAGCATGTCTAAGGAATTCCTAGGACCTGTAGACCAAGTGTGCTCCCATAAAATTATATACAAATCTATTATATGCAAATTTAATTTCAAATTTAGTGTCAATGATCATTTTCCAATTTCATTTGATTTCATTTTATGTGTTGTTAATATGATTCAATTACAATTATAGGAGAAATAATTGATTTACGGTTAGGGTTAACATATGGTGCATATAAGTAAATTTATTCTTTCTCAAGCATGTGTATAAATTAGTGTTTGGATACGACTATTCATAGAGACTATACACTTTCACTATTTTAGTTTTTACAATTTCAATTATTTTAGTTTTACTTCTCGCAGATACCTTACACTTGAACAAGCACTTGCATTTACTGTGCTTCACCTCTCCTTACTTCCCTTGATTGTTAAATATACAAATCAATACTTTTATTGGTAAATATCAAAAACATAATTTATGTTAAACATATAAGAGAATAGAAACTTTTGTAATGTGCTCATGTAGGAAAATTTAAGTGAGTACAACTTAGATTGCACAAGTAGTAGTCTACCACCTAGATCGTTGAGTTGGCAATACCAACTTAAAAAAATATACATGTTTCTGCATATGCGCGCACGCACACACACACACACACACACACAGGTTGGAACCCATCAATCTTGTAATTGGAAGACCAATATATATGTATTTGTGTATGTGTGTGTGTGTGTGTGACATTTTCTAGGGGAGGGGCGGGGGGGGGGGGGGGGGGNGGGGCGTGCACATCCTAACTTCAAATGTCACCAATAAAATATCTGACATGCAATGCGATGATTGGGTCATGATGTTAAGAAAATCCACATGATCATATGACAT
Organism: Thuja plicata; assembly: GCA_018584345.1. Lineage (NCBI taxonomy): Eukaryota > Viridiplantae > Streptophyta > Pinopsida > Cupressales > Cupressaceae > Thuja > Thuja plicata. Next base: position 698,703 of record MU226477.1, read on the forward strand.
GGCCATACATGTTTTTATTTTAATTCATTTCACTTTAACATTCAATTATATTTCTAAACCTCAATGAGGACATGCTACTATTTGAAACCTTTATATTCGTGAACTATGTTGCACTGTTACATTCATATTGAATGGACTATGCAACTCAATTAACGAGTATTAAGGTCTTCAAATGGTATATTGTCCTCGTCGAATTGACCATGAATGGAGAAGGTGCACTGTGTTGTTGCACTTACATTTCGGTCCCAAATAGATTGAACACTCCACAATGGGTGAGATAGAAAGGAGTCAAAGATGGCCTCATCTGCGAGGAGGCATACATAGTAAATGGTATATGCTTCAATTAATGTAACCAGGGAGGTGGAATTAAGGATAGGTGACACATATTAATGCGGTGGGATGTTGTAGTGTAAGATGTCGATGTTGAGATAAAGCGGTACTAATAGTGGATTCGGTGGCCATGTGGATGAATGCCACGAGGCCACTCTGTCCATTATGGACAAAAGGGAGAAGAGTTTTTGGTGGGGGCCCGTGCACACCCCGATCGAGGCACAAAAAGGGGGTTGGAGGAAAGGATTCCAATGATGTGGAATATGGATGAGTCATCACAAGAAATTTTGATTTGGGGTTTCCAACTCAGCAAGAAACCGCACTTATCATGTAGATAGGGTGCACACTTTATGGCTCCTCTCCCCTAAATACGTAAATTGGAAACACAATCCTTTTAAAATTATGCATACTAGTCTTAATGCATCATCAAGACACCTTGATGATGCAAGAACACTAGTATTCAAAATTGAAAACACTTTCCTTTTTCAATTAGGAATACTAGACTTCTTGCATCATCAAGGCATCTTGTTGATCCAAGATTAGTAGTGTTGACAATGGAAAACACATTCCTTTAACAATTAGGAATAGTAGACTTCTTGCATCAGCAAGACATCTTGATGATGTAAGAATATTAGTACTGACAATTAAAAACACATTCCTTCATTAATATGAAAATTGAAAACACGTTCCTTCAATAATATGTAAATTGAAAACACATTTCTTTTTCAATCAGGAATACTAGACTTCTTGCATCATCAAGGCATCTTGTTGATGCAAGATTAGTAGTATTAACGATGGAAAATATATTCCTTTTACAGTTAGGAATAGTAGACTTCATGCATCAACAAGAATACTAGTATTGACAATTGAGAACACATTCCTTCATTAATATGTAAATTCAAAACACATTCCTTCAATAATATGTAAATTGAAAACATATTCCTTTTTCAATTAGGATTACTAGACTTCTTGCATCATCAAGACATCTTATTGATGCAAGATTAGTAGGATTGACGATGGAAAACATTTTCCTTTTATAATTAGGAATAGTAGACTTCTTGCATCAACAACACGTCTTGATGATGCAAGAATACTAGTACTGACAATTGAAAACACATTCCTTCATTAATATGTAAATTGAAAACAAATTCCTTCAACAATATGCAAAGTCCAAACAAATTGCTTCAAAACCAATAAAGGTGTTGACATCTTGTCTCAATCATCATATTACATCTTGTAGTTTGCTTATTCAATTAGTTGTGCAAAATGAGCATACTGCCTGTAAAAAAGTATGCGTGAACATATAGGTTTTGGTGTTGTGATTCTAAAAACAAAACCATCCATAAGTCAGTTAAACCAAATAGGAAAATAAGTTGTTAGAGAGGTGGGCGCTGCCCTTGAGGCTTGAAGGGGAACCATGTTCTCGTCCCCTGTAATTTTTTGAATGATACCAACTGTACTTTGAATTATGCTGCCATATCCAACGATGGCAGCAAATTGTGGGATCCTTGCACGGTAGTCATGCATAGTAGGAAAAGTGAGAGGCGGTGAAGAAGGTGAACAATTATAACCTGTAGAAAATTTGGGGATTTTTACGTTGATAATCTCCCGCAAAATGACATGCCCTTGCGACAAGGCAGTGGATGATTAACATCTTCTTTCTAGCCAAATCCTTGCTTTTCTTTGCAATCATCCTTTCCTCTGCCTTGTGTTTCTTGGCTTCCTTCTCTCACTTTTATCTTTCCTCATTTTCCTTCTTCTCCTCTTCTTTTAGCCTTTCCTTTTCCTTACGCATAATTTCCTTTTCTTTTCTCTCCTTGTCCTCCTTTTCCTTTACCAAAAGACGTGCAACATTATTTACTCTGATATGCTCTTTCTTTCTTTCTTTCTTTCTTTGTCTTCCTCTATTTCTTTCTTCCTCAAGTCTCACGCCATCAACTCCTTCATGTAATCATCAAAGGTTAATAATTGGGATTGTTGGCTCAAGTGGATCCCCTGATCAGCCCCCCAACCATGTTTTGGGTTGACAACGTGAACAAGCAACTTTAAGAATTTGCTCAATGCAAATTGCTGCTAAGAACTTGGTGTCTCGCTCGCTCGTGATATTAGGCTTTCATCTTCAACACCATCAACTTCATATGTTGCTTGTATGAAATCTACATTTATCCCACTGTATGATATCCCACAATCAACATAGTAATGCACAACTTCCTTCGTGATAGTGGCGGGTGGTGTTGGGAAAGTGAAACTTCCTTCTCCATCTTCACCTTGCAAGTCGACACCTAGATTCATAGCCCCTTTACCACCCATGACATAGGTATTCGATCACATGGAAGACCAAGAGTCTTGTCTACATTATTATCAATAGTTTCCATTTTATTTTGATCTGTCTGATTACAGTCCACTTGTGAATTTTTCTTACTTTGACGGATATGAGCTACGTTTTCTGCAACATCTTCACTTGACACAACAACTCCTGTGAGGCTAAGCATGTTATAAATTGCACATGCATCTTCCCCAACGTTAATTTGAAATGTTTTTCTAGGATGCATGTCGTCTATGAGTGCATGTGGATTTAGGGGCTATATCCGGGTCCTTTTGAATCCCACAACAACGTTAGAAACACTCAAAGCCTGTGTCAAAGACTTGCTGCCTATTTCTGCAAGTTCTTCCCGCCTAATTTCAATATTTTGATACTTTTCCAACCAAGTTGCTCATTCTGATTTGAAGTATGTTTTGAAAGGAGAGAAAACACTCACATCCAACGGTTGTAGTTTCTATAAGGTGTGGGTTGGCAATGTTAGCAAGTCAATGCCTAATATGCGTGCCTCTTGGATTGTTGTAATTGCAACATGGCTCCCATGGTCATGAAAAATGAGCAAGTGCATGTTTGTTGGTGAAACACCCCTCGACACAGAGTGAGCGACGTGGTGCAACCAATTAATGAATAGCTCCTTAGTCATCCACACATGTGGTTGGGCTTCCATGCAAATACCTCGTTCACATTTTTCTATGTAATTCTGCAAGTGCTTCTTCCCTTTGAATAAGTAGAAGCCCATAATGCTTTGACCAGCAACATTAACACAATAGAGAATGATGATCCATTCACGACTCTTGGGAATGATGTATGGAACATTCCATATTCCTCTTCTAGCTAGCACCCTCATAGCCCCATTTTTTCCCGCTTGCAGACATGTTTCGTCACAATTCTAAATGCGAGCAAGTCCATATGAATTTGCATCATATGGTTTTGACAAAATGTCATAGAAAGCACGTATAACAACTGGTCGTAGATTGACTGCCCTATCTTTGTCGAGGTCTTCTATTGTTCGCGGTGTCAATTCTGGATGGAGGGCCTTAAACCCTGACCACCAAGACTTCCTAGGCATGTCATCCTTGAAAGAGTTGGGTCTGTTCTCGCATACCTAAGCCACAACTGCCCTCGAGTTTACAATTTCCAGCCCATGACCTACATTAGCCATCTCTTGGCACCACTCTATAATTTTCTCTTCTTCTTCCGGGGTGAGGATGGTTGGGGGACCTTTCTTGGATGTTGTTGTGAGACCACCCAACCATTTTGATATTGTGGTTGTTGGAATTCCCCATTTATTGGACGTTGCCCGTATGGACATGTTGTTTTCCTCAATATCATGTAGTGCCCCTTCCATAGCGGATGCTGACCACAAATTTTGTGGCTCTGCCACTTTATGTGGTGTTGTCGGTGCTAAATTATCATCCACTGTCACTGCAAGAGGAGGTGAGTTTCTTTTAGCATGCTCTGCATTGCTTCCAACAACATGCAGATTTGTGACAATGGGAGGTGGGGTTTCAGGGTCTGTTGGGAATTTGGCACCTCTTTGTGGCCAGGCAACTTGGTTGATGCTCTCTTTTTTGGTTGAGGCCCCTTGCGACGTGACCTCATCATCTGCAAAGAATAACAACATTATTGCATATAGAATTTATATGATAAATTGTTAATAGAATTAAAAGCACTACACTCTAAAGTGTGTCAATTTAAAATGGTTTACCAATCGGTTCCATGGTAGTAGGTGGCATGATGATTGTTGATCAATACTAACAATGATGTTGGAATCATGAACTTTGTTGTTGTTTTTAGAATGTAGCATGATATAATGTAATATGACCGTGGTGTTTGAGCATAGGAGTATGATTCCCTTCAAGTGTAAGGTGTAGACAATACAACATGATGATAAACAATAACACTTGTAAAAATGTAATGATTAAACTGGTAGGATTCATGGTTGAAACCTTCTAGGTCAACTATATGAGGTGGTGTTGCTGGTCTAGGTTCTTTCCACGTGATTTTTTGAGTGTACACACAACAAGGTGTACTAGGAAAGAAAGTTGTTTGACTTTTAATATTTACCTTGGTGAAAACCCAAGATGGGATATAGTTGGTCACCACTATTTTAAGGGTCTGCTATGGGGAAATAGTTTTTGAGCATTGTCTGAGATGCAGACCATAGTTTTCTAAGAAGTATTCATCGAGATACTGCCATGATTCAAGAATGATGTTGAACAATTTAGAATAGAAACAAGGTGTGGCTCGAAAGACAAGATCATCACAGGGATATGGACTGACAAAGAAATCATCAATAATATGAGAATTGCTTGCAAGCCATTCATGTTGTGCTCGAATTCATGGATATGGGATCTCTACTAGGCATTATGTGTGGGGAATCAGTCTGTGTGGTGCATGACAAGATTCACAAATATATGCTATGATATCTTCATCTGCATCACTTGCAGAGTAGGTTGCAAGAAGACCTAGAGTAGTAAGTTTGCAATGGGCCTTGTAATAGTTATCCCTATCATATTCATAATTATTGATAACTTGGTAGCGTTGATTTGGGTTACTTATGTCAGCACTAAGCTGAGTCCATTTCCACTCTCTGAATTGGATCATGTTCAGTTGTCCATTTCCGTTCTCTGGATTGGATCATATTCACTTATCCATTTCCATTCTCTGCATTGGATCATGAATAGTTGTTGTGGGTTGGAGGTCAATAATGATAGACATTGAAGAAGATTCAAAAGAAATGAAGTTGACAGTGACTAAGTTGAAGGAAATGGGCGATTACTTTTTAACAATACATAATTATTTTTCAGTGTTTATCACCTAATGAGCTCCAAAAGGGCAACAACAATAGGATCAAGGATTGGAAAGTGGAAATGAAGTGAACAAGAAGGGTACTATAGAGAATTAAATGACAGTCTTCTAGGTCATTCAATACAAAATCACAATGAAATATGATTCAAAGTAAACCCAATGAAAAAACAATACATGTTACCACTTTCTAGGTTTATGAGGTTGGCCACCTAAGCCACAAACGAGAGGTAATAAGCAAACATTGCCATCTAGACAAGTACATACCCAAAACAAGTTGTATTCTACTGATTAATCTAAACATTAAGACCAGTAAAGTTAACAAAATAAAATGCACATAAATAAAGACTGATCCTTCTTTCCACATCAAGTGCACATCAAAATGTACAGTTAACAAAACAAAAAAGGATGTGAAGGTGGTAAAAATGTTAGAATGTAATATAAAAGGCAACAAAACTAAGGATAGATACATGGAAAATAATAAAAAACTGAAAATGAAAGTAACATGAAAGAAACAATACAAAATATAGTAGGTGAAGTATGTAAAATTGTCAACATACCTTGAAATGAAGCTTCACTTCTTTATGCTCTGTGACTTTTGCATGTGAACTTGGTAAAAACGTAAGAATGTAATATAGAAGACAACAAAACTAAGGATAAATACATGGAAAAGAATTGAAAATTGAGAATGAATTAACATGAAAGAAACAATACAAAATATAGTAGGTGAAGTATGTAAAACTGTCAACATACCTTAAAATAAAGCTTCACTTCTTTCTAATCCGTGACTTCTATTTTCGTCCTGCTCTTCGGTGGATGTTGAATGGCTTGAATGGGAAGAATGAGTTTGTTTCAAGTTACTTGTATGTCATGAATTTAATTTTGTACTCTTGTAAATTTGAATTTTGAAATTCTCAACGTCATTTGCAAGAAATCAATTGATTGCTACATTTATCTCAGATTTAATGGTCTTTGATTGTCAATTGGTGGCCTTACACATATTTTATTTCTCTTAACAGGTGGTTCAATGCTGATTCGACCACAAGCTGTGCACTTGAGGTGGTATGAAGGAGTAGTGTAGCTGGAATGATGGGACATGAAGATGGCAAATGTCTTAGGGTGGTGACCTATTCGTAGCCACTAGTGGTCATAATGTTTAGATCGCAACTTGTTTTGGGTGTGTACTTGTTCAGATGACAATGTTTGCCTAGTACTCTCATTTGTGGCTTAGATGACCAACTGCATAATCCTGGAAAGTGGTGACATGTGATGTTTTTGCATTGGGTTTATTTTGAATTAGATTTGACAATGATTTTGTACTAAATGACCCATTGTATTTGCGTTAGTAGCTGTAGTAATATGGGTAGGTTGAATACTTGACAAGACAAAGATGCTTTTGTTTATTTCTTGCATATATAAAAAACACAAATTAACAACCATCATATATACATTTTGTGGGTTGTTACTTGTATGAATTTAATATTATATGTTTTGACTTTTTATCTAACAAGTTCTTGCACTCGGGTTCACAAATGTGGAACCCAAACATATCAAGTAACATATCACCTATTAGACCCCACACCTTCTCGCTCTTCTCCCCCGCCTCTTTTACAAATCTAGGAAAAAGATCCATTAAAATTCAAATGAAAGCCACAAGGCGCGCATTCGTACAGCCATTCATTCAAATCGCGCTGAAGACACGTTTGAAGTCCGCAAAGAGGGAAATTTTTTTGAAGAAAACAAACCAAACCCAGAAAACCCCCGAATCATCCTGAACTGAACAAGAATTGACAGAGAAGAGCCATGGCTCCTCGCTTTGCAATTCCCGATACTCTCAAGGAGTTGGAAGATGTGCCAGACGAAGAAGACCGCCTTTACGCTCAAGACGTTGTTGAATTGGACGCGCTTTCACCTTCAGAAATAGATGAACTCGTCAAGGGTTGGACTTTTAAACTTTTGAAAAATTTCAAGTTCTCTTGAAATTTAAGGGTTGTTAAATAGACATTCAAATCGTACTTCATTCCAGCATTTTTAAGCTGTAAATTTGCTTTGCTGGATGACCTTTGACAACATACGGTGGCGATAAATAAATTCCCGTTAATTGGTGCTCTTTTTGATCGCACCATGTAATTATCTTTAGTTTATTCTCCACTGTGTATAATGATTTTCAGTTAGGTTTTGGGTTATAAAGCGTGCTCTGTGTTTTTCAGGGGTGGCATTTGACTTGGCCGATAAGGACCTGTTTTGTGTGGAGGAGCAGCAACTATTTGATCAAACATACTCCCTTGTCAAGGGATTCCAATTTCTCCCACCCCCGGCCAAGGGATACTTTATTGAGAGCCTCAGATCGAATTTTAGCGTGCTGCTTCTTAACATAACGACGCTTTCTTGTCATTCTGCTTCCGACGGTCCATCTCTGCAGGATCGGATAAGCTCCTGCCGAAACGCTCTTAAAATTTACACTTATTTTCTTCAGACAATTGTTTTCATTGAAGAAGCGCAACCCGAGCAGCCTGTGCCGCGTAGAAACAATGGAAAGGTAAGCGCATTTTATTGAATATTAAAGACATTGTGTGCGCTTTACATGAAGGAAATGCAATTTTGAGCTTGAGTATAAGTGTCAGAAGCCACTGTTATAAGAGCTATTTTGTCCTGGTCTACTGATTAAACTTAACAAAGCATTCCGTTCTGGAGATTTACACAAAAAACCTGGTAAAGACTTATTCTAAACAGAAGATTCCACAGGTTTCTATGATACACTTGCTCAACGAAGGTTTATAGAGAATTCCAAAGAAATTCAATAAATTAATATTGCAAGACAGATTTCCCCAATTTGTACAAAAACCCATTGCAAAAACTTGACCGTTCCCTGATACAGTAATATCTCTTTCTTTCTTCCCCCAAGTATGTGCAAACATAAGTAAACACATTAAAAGTGGTTTTATGCGAAAAGGTAAACACGAGTCCAAAAAGTTAAACACGAATGCTTTAAAACATGGACAGAAATTGAAAAAACATAATACCCACAAAATTTTCATCAGAAACCTAATCATTTTCCGATAGACATGTAAGGTTGATCCATCCTGACAATTAAACATATAAATCATACAACACTTAGTCAACAAGGAGCGCTGTAACTAAATATGTAGAAAAATTCTGATATAAGTATAGTTTTCTGGTGCACAATTCAAAAACCTTTTTTGTACAGTTTTAAACTTTTAGGAGTACTCAAATTAAACATGTTGGAGGAGTTTGCGAAGAAAAGGTTTTTGTTCCATAATTCAGCAAATTGATGAAGGACTTTGCCAAGCAAAACTTTCTACACTGTTTGGAAAATCACAAGTATATGTCTTTGGAACGTTTCGCAAAAATCTACCATTGAATTTTGGAAAGCGTAACTTTCTGAATCATTCCACAAAAAACTATTAGAGAATACTCTCGAAGGCTTCTGTTGCATTCTGCTCACATTTGTTGAAATTTTTTGCTAAGTAATGTTTCTGTAATATTTCTGAGCCTTCTGTCAATGAAGTTTGCTTAGTATGGATTTATGAAGCATTCTACGGGGTTCTTTAAGGACAATTTTCTGGAGCATTCTTAAAAAATTGTAAAACGAAGTTCCTAAGTGTACTTTTGGATTACAGCACAAATGTCTGTTTAAAAATTATTTCCATGCACAGGTCTTTGGAGCATTTAACTCCATTTTGGTAATAAATAGACTGGCATTTGTTGCACGTCTCTGAAGCATTCGGCCTGATTCTGGCACTGATTTTTCCAAGCATAGGTTTCTTGAACATGCCACTCAAATCTGTTCTTCAATATTGTTTCTAAGCTGTAAGCTTGCAAAAATAAAATTTGCATCAAAAGTTTGAGCTAGCAACATTCTTCCTCTGTTACGATGATTATGAGTACATAATGACTGATTTTCATGAGGTCTTTTTAGGTAACCCAATAATCGTTAGATTTGCAAGTGCCTCATCTACTGGAAGACGGTTTCACATTCACAACATTTCCAAGGGTTCTTGATTGTTCTGATTAGTCATGTGCATTTTCCACTTTAATTTGTAATACAAGGAGATTCTTCCTCTTTATCTGTACAGTAAGCATAAGTATCGGAAACATTAAAAATAGGACTGATGCCAAATTCTTTAGGAGCTAAACTACATAGCCTTACCAATTATTTGCTTCAATTTTTTTTGAAGGTTCAACCTTTTCTACTTGGTTCTTATCTGAGTTCCATGAAACCTCTTAGATTGCAAACTCAAAGACACCAACATTTGTTTATCTCACCCATTTTTATTAAAAAATCTATGAAGGTTTAGCCTTCTCAATTTACTTAGTGTATTTGCACCTTTTTCACGTTTTATTAATCCCTCCACATCATATCTCGCACACATTATTGCCTGAAGACAAATAACATCAACCACTTAATAATTTTGCCATATGTTACTTGAGACAGTCATTTTCCAGTCAACTTGTTCACGTTAGAATTATATGCCAATTGAACTCTAGTAGGACCAAATTGCATTGCTTGGGACATTCTCCTACCATACTTTGTATAAAATTACCTAAATTTCCATTCATAAATTTGATCTGAAGCGTAGTATGTGAGATAAGTGGAGCTAAACTGCAATTGACTATCAAGCTTTTCTTTACAATGTCCTCATGAAATGCCTTAAAATCTTTTTGCTCCTATCGATGACTATCAGATTATATAATTATAGTCTTTGGAACACAATCACGTTGAACAACTTCTTTAAACTCAAACCTGGCTTTGGATTAGAAAAGTTCAGGCTTCAATTCATCCCTCATAAGAAGATTTTTGGTAAGGTAAGTGGTCATTTTCTCGAGATTCACCATTGTTGTTATGTTCAGGTGTGACATTGATGATCTCCAATTTATCATAATACCGGTATCATCATGGAACATGTGAAGATCATTCTCTATTCTTTGTAATTGGGAGTCTGTCCTAGCTTTGATAGTTGAGTTTACAGATCTTGTTTTGCATTCCTTGTAATTATTGATAAAGATATTTTATAAGTGCAAGAATTAGAAATTGATCCTTGATTTTCTCTTGACAGTTAGCTATCTCACTATTGGTCTGAGGGAAAAAAATCTTTTTTATGATTTGTTTCTTCTTATGACATTAAAGAATATTTTGGGCTGATTTTCATCCTTCATTTGTCGCCTGGTTTGAACCTTGGGTTTGATAGGTTTTAGATTTTTTTCGAACTCTATATGAAAGTGAAGTTAAAATAAATGTTGTCATTGCTAAATTATTGTATGAGTTAAAGTTTAGGTGATTGTATTTTGTTCTAAGGTTTATTACTCTTCCTCTCCATCAGATGTACTAGATTGAATGACATGGTAAATTGAGCAATTTGTTTATGATGACTTAGAGGTTGATATCCATATATAATTTGTAATCCTCCTACACGAAGATCAGACCAAGTATGAAATTCTTTAATG
>MU226477.1:723500-735516 GCA_018584345.1 Thuja plicata
GTGTTAGTCTATTGTATTTGTTTGCAAATTACTAACACACGTTAACGCAATAGACTAACACACATGTTGTTAACATATTGTGTTAACAACATATTTTGTTTTTAACATATTGTGTTAACAACATATTTTGTTTACTAAGGTGCAAATTTCCTGCTCCATAAACAGCACCCTCTCCAACCCCTCTCCTACAACATGACCCCTGAACTGAAAAGAAAAATAACACACAAAGCCCCCCACAGAGACTGCTCATCCTAACTCACACTTCTTCCACAATAATATGACTACAGATTTTCCCACCAAACACCACCAAAATGACCACCATGCAAGAGACTTTACCACCAGCTATCACTCAGGAACTAAATTTTTTGCATACAATTTTTTTTACTTTGATTTTAGTCTTTTTCATTTGCTTATCTGTCTGTACAACTGAGCACTCATTTATTTCTGCACTTGTTTGCCCATAATTAGGATACTAATCCTTGGCATGTGCTCACGTCTTTTTCATGCATGACATGCTTATTAATGGCCCCGCTTTCCCATATACACCATGCTTCTCCCTCTTTTAATGTGTTTTGTCTCCTTGTCATATTATTTAAATTTGTTTTCCCACAATCAGTCAACCACCATGGGAGTGACTGGCGTGTGGGATGTGACATTCTAATGTAAATTGGAGAATGTCAGTTATCAATGCTGCTTCATTCTTGAAAGTTATGGAGAGAACGGGAAGAGCTTCACTTCAGGGGAACGACAGAAGAGGGATTGGCTCGGATTGGCTCGGAATTTTCCTATACCGCCAACCAAGACATCCACCACGAGGCGTGGGTCGGAAATGACAGTCGGAGAATACTTTTCGCCTAAGGAACTTTCCTGGTAGGAGTTTCGCGGCTGAAAGGAGCGGGGGATATGGCCGGGACCTGAAATATCCACGGGGCAGGTGGCAAAACGGAGTTAAAAATGGTTCCAAGGACCCAACTCTAGGGGGAATAAACCCTAATTTAATTCCCATTTTTCCTTCCACAAACGAGGGTAGGCCATTCAATCCCCCACTGCCAAAGAAAGCCTGGTCTCAAATGTATTGGAACATTCACAACCAGTGGCAAAGCATTTGGCGAGGCAACTTCACATTCGTTTTTAAAAATGTTGTCTGAAGAATTACCCCGAATCGTCGAAGAGGCTTGAGATTCAACGTTAAATGGAAAGCGAGGGTTGAGGATATAGGGCAAAAGAGGAGCAAATCTAGATCAAGTGAATGAATGAATGAAGGAATTTTAATGATGTCCACAAGATCAGTGGTCTAAGGGACCAAGATAGAACTAATTAATCAGTTTGCTGAAGAAACCTTCGCTGGCAGATCTGGTGGACAATGAAGAAATGAGAGTTGAGGAGGAAGATCTAACGGTTTTGGAGAAAGAACGACAAAATTATCTCCCAAAGGGTCTAGAAATGAACATAATTTTATCAAGGAGACTTTAGATGGCAGGAAACGTCTTCTCCAACATCAAGCAATCATAAGTAAGTTTTGGGAAACCAATATCTCCCTTTCAAATATTAAGAAATGGGTTTATTAAAATTAGCAGGGCATTTTTCAGATTGAATTCATAGATGAGGTTTTGGGGTTTTGTGTAGTTATTTTCAATTCAAAGGAATCTAGGGACATAACCTTCAAACAAAAAGGATGGTTTTTAGGAAACATAGGCTTACATATGCAAATTTGGAGCCTCAACTTTGATAGCAAAAACCACTCAATTAAATTCATACCTATGAGGATTTTTCTGATTAATCTTCCCATTGAATACAAAGAGGTAGAAATTTTAGAAACCTTTGGTAACGAATTAGGCATTTACTTGAACCATGACATAACAGACAGGTATACAAGCCTGAAGATTTGTCTTTTAATGAATATGGAGAAAGATCTACCAAACTCAATCAAAATTGTCTCTAAGTATGGACTCTGGTTCAAAATATCACTTACGACTATTTACATCTGGAGCTTGAACTAGTCGGTAGGGTTACATCTAGACTCTCTTAGGTGAACAACAGTTATGAAGATTCAAAATGGGAGTCATGTTGCATAAATATGGGATACAACTCAGAAGTTCAGAGGAGAGAAGTCACTGAGGGTCTTATGGAAATATACATGCTATATCCTGAACTATACTACCAAGTAGCCCCAATACAAGACCCAATCCAACCGAGTTGGGGTCTAGAAGAAGACACGTTCCTTGAAAGGATCACCCTAATGCTTTGGTTTCTATATTGGAGATTGACCCCATACTTCTCCAAGCAGAGATCAAAACAAATCTCATTCCCATTCCAAAGTACTGCAAAGAATTCACTGGTACTAGCAATCGAGGGAAAAATTGAAAATGGAGAGGTCAGAAATCATAGCTAAGGTTCAAGGGCTCTTTTTTTGTTTTAACTATAACAGTGGGCCCAGAGGATTCCATTCAGACAAATCATCATACCCAAATTGGAATGGGCTAGACATAAGATCAATTCCGTGCTGCAATGAGTTAATCAAGGTGGGGAATAGCCTAAACAGTGTTACATTTCTAGAACATCCCAAAAATGGTGGGAGATCATATATGAAGAATAATCCTTCTAGATTCAATCATAGATTTGTGGAAGGACTTTTACTTCAATGGTTGAGGGAAGTCCAAGAAAACATGATCATAGAAATTGCAGATTAGGTTATTGCAGAAGAGAGAATGTTGACAATTACAACCCAAACATCAGTCCTTCACATTCAATCAGCAGGTGGAGGTTGGAAGGGCTAATGCCTCAAACTCAATGACAATAGGGAAGAATACTGGAGAGTTGCAAATTAAGGAAACAAGTCAGAGTCCAAAGGATATGGGACATGAGAACATGAAGGCCAGGGGTGAGCACAAGGAGGAAGAAGACATCTTACAAATTAAACTAAGTGACATGATGAAGTTGAAGGGAAAATTACATCTGATGGGCTCGAAGGAGTAGGAAAATATGTAGGACACATCTCCAGTTAGGGATGTGGAGATGATGTTGGAAGGAACAGTCTCACAAAAATTCCTCATGGAGCAGTTTCAATGGGAATCACAACCCCAATTGGATTTTAAAAATTGGATATCCAAAGAAAATCTTTGTGAAATAAAGCCGGAAAATGGCAACTACACTTGGAACAATAGGAGAGAGGGGTTCAACAGCATTGTAGAAAAATTAGATAGATTCTTTTACAAAGGTGACTTGACATCCTTCCCATTTGATTTGAAAGCTTCAATCTTGCCCACATCGAGGTTTGATCACTTTCCCATTCAATTGGACATCCTGGGAGAAGATAAACTATGGTTGAATCCTTTCAAATTTGAGAATATGTGGATAAAGGATAAGGACTTTCTAACACTAATTGATCAATGGTGGAAAGAGAGCCTAGTTGATGGGTCAAAACTTTATTGCTTCGTATCCATACTAAAAGACATCAAACACAATCTTATGGAGTGGAATAATACTCACTTCAAAACCATTTTCAATACAAAAACAAAGCTAGAACAAAATATTTTTGATCTCAATGAAACCATCATTCAACAAGGCATGAATTTAGAACTGTTTATCAAGGAAAAGGAACTCCTCAAAGACTATGAAGACATATTGTCAATAGAGGAGACATACTGGAGACAAAAATCCATAGAGACTTGGCTAGAAGAGGGGGATAAGAACACCATGTTCTTCCACAACAATACCAAACAAAGAAGAAACATTAATAGAATTCACAAGATCAACTTAGTAGGGGGGCAATCTTTAGAGGATCCAGAGGAAATTACAACAGAAATTGTGGACTACTAAAACAAACTTTTAAACAACCTTGATGGTTCTCATCTACAATCACAAAGGATGTTGCTAGAGGATATTCCTACACTAATATCACAAGAGGACAACGCGATGCTAATGGCCAAATTTACAAAGGAAGAATTATACAAAACACTTGGCCAAATGTCGTCAAATAAAGCCCCGGGGCCAGATGGATTTCCACCTAGTTTTTTCCAAAAATGATGGCCCACTTTAGGATCAGAACTAACATAAGCTCTTGAGGCAGCTAGATCTTCATGAAGATTCCTCAAAGAAATTATGTTTGGATGATTTTAGACCAATTTCTCTTTGCAACACCATTTACAAGCTATTATAAAAAAACTTAGCCAACATATTAAAGGTCTTGGGGAGGATTATTGGGGAAGAGCAAACAGGGTTTGTCCCAGACAGATCCATTTTTGATGGTGTCATTATCACCCAAGAGGCTATTCACTCAATCTAGAAAAACAAACAACCAAGTATGATCATAAAATTAGACATCAAGAAAGCCCATGACAAGGTAGATTGGAGATTCTTGGCAAAATGTTTGGAGAAGTTTGGCTTCTCTAAAGGTTAGATAAATTTAATTTATCAGTGCATCTCAACCCTCATGTTTTTGATCCTCATCAATGCCATACCACATGGATATTTTGAAAGCTTCAGGGGAATTCGTCAAGGGGATCCATTATTTCCCTTTCTCTACATCATTATGGTCGAGGCTCTCAATAGGAAGATTGTTAGCCTCCAAAATCAAGGAATCCTAAAAGGGGTTCAAATTACCTCCTTAGTAAGACCAATGACTCAGCAACACTTTGCGGACGATACAATGCTCTCTGGGAAAGGTACCAAAGGGCAGGCCATCCAATAAAAAAGATTACTTACCAATTATGCAAGGGCATCGAGATAAGAAGTTAACAGAGAAAAGTCACATATATTCTTTTTCTTCGTCAAAAAAGGACTCAATTACAAATTCTTAATACCCTAGGATTCAAGGGAAACTCTCGTGTACATACTTGGGGATCTCGGTGGATAAATCTTCGAGGTCTACACTTTCTTGGAAACCTATTGGAGAAAAAATGGATAGAAGGATAGCATCATGGAAATCTAAATGACTATCATGGACCGGGAGAATCACAATGTTAAAAGCAACCCTATCAGCCATTCTGATCTTCCTTATGTGTTGCCTATCATTACCGCCAGGAACATATCTAGACATAGTGAAGAAGCTAAGGAGCTTCTTTTGGCAAGGAACAAACACAAAAAATAAGTTCGCATTGGTTGCTTGGGATAAAATCTGCAATCCAGTAGATGGTGGGGGAATAGGCATTAAGAATCAACTTTACCAAAATCAAGCACTAGGGGAAAAACTATTTTGGAAAATCCAGAACAAGCAACATCTCAAATGGGTAAGGATTTTAAGAGGGAAGTATCTTTCCAATTCCAATGAGGAGGAGGTTCTAAGGATCAAGGAGTTCCCAAAGGGATCAAGAATATGGAACTTCATATCCAAGTCTAGTAATATCATACATGATCACATCACTTGGAATATAAAGGATGACAACAAAGCATTATTTTTGGATGATTCATGGGGGGATATCCCATCATCAAAAATTTGATTGACATACATAGAATCAACAATACTTGCATAGAAAAATGGGGGGTGTATGTCAAAGACTATATTACAGCCCCCAGTCCAAACCCAGAAGGTAAGTGGAAATGGAAGCAATGGGAAGATCTAGGCCTACCTCGATAAGATATTTCAAACCTAAAGTGAGTCTTGAAGGGAAAGTTTTTTATACTCAAACAGGGTAGAGATCAAATAATTTGGAATGGAGCGAAATCAAGTGAATATAGTGTGAAAGAAGGTTATAAGATCGCTTCTGGTAAACTAAATCAGCCCAAGATAGATTTGCCAATGCATCTTTGTTGGAACAAAGTTTGCCTTCCAAAGTCAGGCATTTTCTCATGGGCAACCCTGCAGGGTTGAATTCTGACTGTAGATAGGTTGAAGAAATTAGGGTACCAAGGGTCATCTATTTGTTCCTTATGTTATAATAACGAGGAGGATGTCAATCACCTACTACTCACACACCCCTACTCTACTGAATGCTGGCAGTGATTGTGTGCTAAATTGGGGTGGTTCTCGACACTGCCAAATGACATTTTATCCCTCTTCAAATCATGACCTACACTGTTTAAAGAAAGCTTCTATGGAAACCTTTGGATCATATCCCCATCAATTTTAATATGGGAGCTGTGGAAGGAGAGAAATAAGAGATTATTCTAAGATAAAAAGATGAATAAAGCTTCGCTTCTAAACAAAATAGAAATAGTTATTGTAGAAACAATGAATTCTAGGATTTAGTATCAGAGTGATTCTCCAAAATATTACACAGGATGGGATGACTCGATGTTCAAAATGTGGTTTGGGCTGAAGGCTCCCCAAGTTCTAGGAAGAGGAAGACAAACTAGTTTAAAAGCGAGAGCAAATTGCTCCCGATCTCCTCCATCCTTAAGGTGGCATAAATTGAATTTCAATGGTGCTTCCGGTCTTTCATTAAGCCTAGAACCGAACTTGAAAAAGGTAGAAATCAAAGGAGATTCCACAATGGTGGTGAATGCGGTGAGATCCATATCAAGAACAAATTGGAGGCTGCATTCACTACTTGAAGTGATATTAATTCTAATTGACAGATTTGAGCAAGTCACCATTAATCACATCTATAGAGAAGGAAAATCCTGGGCAGACGAATTATCTAAACAGGGTGCAGAAGGAAACATTTTTAAACTGATTTTTTTTTTCAGAATAAAGGTGGGTTCAAGTATGAGGAAGCATTCAACGAGTATGGGTGGTTGGGTTTGAAATGCGAGCTCATCCATATTTGATAAAGGGAGATTTGAATTGACAGGTCACCCATACATGCAACCTTGGCATTTGAATTGGGGGCTTTATCAAAGAATAAGTATTTTGTAAGGAAATTCTTGTTGATGCAACCTTCATTCTTAGATTCATTGGGATCCTAACCCAAAGGGAGGTTTGAAATTGCATGACCCTAGACATGTGTTCCACCCACCTTGGTTGCAGAAGACAAAGCGAATGGATTGATAGGTCATGAAATGGGGATCGGAATTACACGCAACCGTCAAACGAAGAATTGAGACATGATCGATAAGGTTGACAAGACAAGAGTTGGTAATCCTCTTCCATCAACATCTTCAAATTATCTTAAGACACAACAGTAAGTGGGTATGAGGCCGAGAGTGATAAGATACCTATCATTCTAGAAAACATAACTAGACTAATTAGGGAAAGACAAGACACTGCTATTCAGAATGACAACACATACATTTATCTCTAGTTCAAATCAGATAGGGATCCATTGGGATTCTAAAGAAGGCGCTTGAGAGAGAATAATTCACCATGGATACCCCTATCAAGATCAAATTGATTAACATGAAGACTGATTTTGACATGCCCATCACCGAGCTCAGACTTAAGGAAGTGTCAAAGTTTCAACATCGATTACTCATGCATGCCATTAGAAAAGTTCTAGGCTTCAACTTTCTTTTCGCAAACCACCGTAATAGAGTCAACTCGGACATATGCGCTGGTTTCTTGGCGTGGTCTCTGGTGACAGGGGAGCCTAAACTAGTGGCAAAACATATCTATATTAGATTGTTTGAAGAGAAGTATCTGGTGGGGCTTCATGACGCTATTACCAATATTGATGGTAATGATCTGACCATCCCATTCCCACTTGAATAAGCAACGATGATGAGGGTTGGAGGCCCATTCCCAAGATTGGGAAATAGACAATGGAGAAAAATCTATGGCGGGCCTCCCAAGGAAATTTTTGTGTTGTGGAGTTGGGAATGGGAGCATCAAGACATCCAAAGGTACGCGATGAGGAGAGGTTTTGACTTCATCAAGAAGTTTCTTGGTTTGTTGGATGGCATGGAAGCTCCTTATGGTGATGATGTATATGAAGAGGAAGAATGAATTTTTAAGTACAAACATGATGAGAGACTGGACGACCTAGGCAGTGAGGATTCTTTAGAAAAAGAAGAGGAAGATGATGCAAATGTGGCAGAGGGAGATGAAAGAGGAAGAGGATACATGGGGATGCAAATTTAGAGGCTGCAGATGAAGAGGAAGAGACCGAGGAGGAGGACGATGCTAAGGAGGAGATAGAATCAGAACAAGAGGAACCTAGTGGTTCCTCATCTTCATCTAGAAGTGATTGAGAGATAAGTTCAAATGCTGGTCTTTTTGAGTCCTTTTTGTGTTCTTCATGGTCTCCAGATTAAGAATAGATAGTCTACAAATTGTTGACAAGAGTAATAGGGCTCAATTTTGGTTTTCATTAAGATGTCATACTTTAGATAGTCATATCTGTAATCACCTAAAATTGGTCTAGTAAACTAAGAGCCCTTAATCTTGATTAATTAGCCTAAAAACCTAATCAAAGACATTTAAATAGGAGGCCTAATTATGTGAGCAAATTCAATCAACCATGCTTACATATTTAATCAATCATCAAAGACATCTCAAATCCTAGCATCAAGGTTATCAGAAGGTTAAATCAAGTCGTTTAATTAAAAGTTCTAACACTTTTAATTAAGTGAACCCATTCAACACGTGTGTGCATCAATTCTTAATTAAAAATGCATTAAAGAGGTGAAATTTCTATTTCGTCTCATCGACAACCAAACAAGCACAACTTTGACCAATCAATGACTAATCATGTGGATTAAGCTCACATGGATTAAGGGAGAAAGAATCTCAACCTCTCACCAAGTTTGGAAGTCCTATACAATCAAGCCTCTCAAGCTCATTTGAAGGATCTACAACTTTCATAGTAACATCATCATGCTAAATTTTATCTAGAGTTCATTATGTATTGTAGGAATCTTAATTTGCATAGTATTTCCTTTCTTAGATTACTTGCATCTCATTTAGCATGATGGATAATAACTCTTAGTTGCATTCTTAGCTTAGATTTGTCATTCTCTCTTAGTTTGCATTATCTTAACATGATTTTGGAGTAAAGAATCCAATTATTTCATCATACTCACAGTGAATCTTCCATTTTGAAGTAGTCTAGTCATTGGTTTACATGCTGAAGCTGAGAGAAAAATAAAATAGACCATACTTGCTTCATCTAGGAAGCAATAAATTAGTTTTCTTTGTTATTTTGATTGATTATGATGCTATTAACCCATGGATGTAAGGATTTATTGAAGTGTTTGTACTGCAGGTTCTAACCACTTTTCACACACACATTTATGACGCCCACCGTGGGGCTCGAATTTGAATTTTGGCCTCACTTTATGCTTAATATTATTCATGATTTCTGAAGCTCCATAGAAAATCGTACGAAATGGTGTAGACTATCGTACGATATTATGGTGAAACTGGTTCATCATTTTATACTATGTTAATGCTCGTACGATATTATGGATTGTTGAATTTTATTGTTTCATGTTGTGAGAATTATCATACGACTGACTATCTTTAGGGTTTTATCATTTCACTTGCTGGGAAATTTTGTATGACCATATGGTGAGATAGGTTATTTGTGTTTTATCGTACCATAAATAGAGAACAATTTTTAGGGTTTTTTGGACTTGATTTATGGTTTCTAACTACTAATCTTGCCTTGTTGGCTTTCTGGTTGATCTGTTTTGCAGCCTAACTCGTGATTGCAGGTCGATTTGAAGAAGATTTTGCTTGTCAAGGGCCACTATATTCAAACAATATTTGTGAAACTACTAACTCATTTGTGGTTGTAGGACGACTTGTTGAAGAAAATCAATCCAACTACTAATGAATTACTTGCAGGTTGCCTCGGATATTACAACTAAAATTTGTGTTTGAAATAATTAATTTTCTTAGGCACACTTAATCAAGTTCCTTTGTAGGGTTTGATTCATTGATAGGGGAGTATGTTCTTGTCTATCTAGATAATCAAAACCTAGACTCATTGATTTTCTCACTTAGAAAAAAACCTAGGAATGAATAAATTGCTTGATGTGCTTGGGAGAAAACAAGATGGACAGGAGATTATGCTCTTTTCCCTAGTGAAAAATAAGAAATCCAAACTCCTAAGTTTCCAATCTGTTTCATTTATTGCATTACCTTTAGCGAGCTTTCTAGTTGAGGGAAAAATCTCCCAGGAACGACTCAGGTGGGAACAAGGCAAAGCCAACCTCTCGCAACCCACTACAATCAAATACTTCTTTGAGATGAAAGTCTCAGAGGACAGGTGCATTTATTCATAGGGCTATAGGCCTCAATCATTTTTTCATGACTATGGAGGATGTATTTGAACGGATGCCCTTACTAGACAATTTAGTGTATAAGCTACCCAGTTCACCCCCAAAAGTGTGATAATCCAAGTGCAAGCAGGATAGTAACCTCCCCAAGACACTCACCATATCGTGCCTTCTAAGTGTTTTGAGTCGGCCAAGACAACATTGTTAATCTATTACGTGGTTGGCAGTGGTCGTATTTTGGTTAGCTCTTGAAGTGTGCCTAAGTTTGTGAGCGAGGATTTTCACACTATGCCAATTGCCTTGAGGGATAAAATGTGCTTGATATCCTAATACTTGTGTGCTTTATGTGTTTTATTAACACTTGGAACCTTGTCAAAATCTACCCAAACACACTCAGATATTGTTAAAATTCCCCAATAAAATTTTGACTTGTCCAAAATTTTCTCAAAAAACAAGTGGCAAACTGTCTAGTCCAACACCTTATCATCCTGGAAAGCATCTCATCGTACGAACACGTGCTTTATCTTGCGATATGAGTGTTTCATCGTATGAATAACTACTTTATGTCATATCATCAGGTCATAATTATTGTACAAACTAGAATCTTCGAGGTCAACAGTCAATTTCACCACATTATCATATCACCATGTGATTTTCCTCGTACGAACCTGTAGCTTTCACCATTTTATCATACCATCCGCTGGGAATATCATACGAATAACTACCTCTCATCACATCAGTCTGTTATCGTTTGACATCTAGAGTCTGATTCTGACCTTTTGACATTGTCACTTGACCTTTGGTTCAGTTGTCCAACAAGATCTTCAGTCTTTCCTGTTCAATGTCCTTGATATTTACCTTAGTTACCTCATTCTATCATCCCGGTTTCTTGAGTGCTCGACTAGTCTCGCCCTCTTTCCATCAATCAGATCCTAATCAATTTGGTCACAAGTGTCCCTTATCTAGGCAATCAAGCCTTAATTCTGACACCTTGTACCAAGTACATCATCAATCTTCAAGATGCCATCTTTCATCAATCCTCAAGACAAGTCATCACTTTTGCAACTGGATATTGACCTAATTCATCTAGTCACTTCTAGTTTCTGGTCTCATTGACTTTCATGCCAGTGCAAACTAGAAGCCAACAAAAAAAGGCTAATCTTGATTCAAAAGGTAAGGATGTCAATGATTCTACTCCTGGACCCTCGTCACATCAGAAATCAAGATTTGCACAAAAGAATCCAAATCGAGATAGGTCATCCACACATCAATCAATACCCCTACTCCAAATTTCAAGTCCTCAATACCAATCATTTCATACTGATCATCACAACAAACCAAACATGTTGGGGTTTGATTGGGGATCTAGTCAAGGATGACAGAGCCACCACAGTAGCGGTTCTTTCGCGATTGAGGAACCTATTGAAGAAGAAATCAGAGGATGTCAACATGACAATCATTTCCAAAAGATGATGCAAACGCTCATGCAACTAGACAAAGATAGGTACTTCATGCATCTAGCCTCTATGTGGGTCAAACTTCCTCCAAATTTTGATATTGAGAGACTAATACAACATGAGGAAGAGTCTCCTATCATTATTCTCAACAAAAAATTGCAAGACATAAGATGTGAACCTAGAGAGATGAAGAAAACAAAGGAATGATCTTCCAATGAGTATTCACTAGAGTCAATATGTCCTTTTCCATTAAAAAAATCTATACATGCCACCATTTTCTTATGTATAGAGGAAAATATGGATAGGGTTTACCAAAATGTATGGTGTGAGAATGGATCCACACTCTATACAAAGGAGAGGAAGAATACCAAGATTTATCCTCTAATGAGACCCGATTAACACAAAGGTAAGTGTCGATTCATGATCTATACAAAGGAGATAAATGGCTTGGGTTAACTTCT
>MU226477.1:752604-773808 GCA_018584345.1 Thuja plicata
TTTTTCATAGTTTAGCTTGCATTATCATTTAGATTTGCATTGCATTGCATACATTTTTTATTCTTGAGGATATTGACATTCTTGCCCTTGTCTTCATTGAATCTCTCGTTGTATGGTTTATTGGCAAGGTCATGAGTTTATAGCTCTAGCTGAGAGCAATTTTACAAATCTTGCAACTCCATGCATAGAGAGCTATGGATCGATTTGTGAGGGCTCATTCTTTAGTTTCCTTGCATGTAAGGATTCATAGAAGTGCACTACTTTTGTGTGTACAGGTTAAACCCCGGTTTTAGAATTAACCTTAAAATATAATTAAAATTACAGCAATGAACAAAGCAAATAGAAAAATTCACCTTGCTTATGTTGAAACCCTTGTGGAGTATTTGAATCCTCAGATCCACAAGTATGGATGCTCCAAATGAATGTAGAATGTAAGATGTAGGATGTCTCAAATCAATTGCCTTTAGATCTTCAACACCAATCTTGAATGGATCCTAGAATAGGAAGAAGCTTGAATGGATATGGATGGAGAAATCTTTAACAAGAGGGCTCCATACAGCTTGAATCCTTCAATGGCTACCAATGGATTTCCTTGATGAATTGAATGCTTGAGTGCTTGAATGTGTAGATGATTGCTTCAATAGATGTGATTATTGCTTCTTATGCTTAGGTGCTTCAAGTCTTGTCTTAGCCTCTTAGATAAAATGAGAGGAGAAAGGCTTCCTTATATAAAAATCTAGGGCACAAACTTCTAGAGAGGCTGACATAGGAGAATTAAATTCCAATTAGGTCTATGCCCCTAGAAGTGGACCTATATTAAATATAATTTTAAGAGTCGTTACCTCGAAGACCGAAACAGCCGACCCAGAAGCGAGAATTAAATCTTTCCAAACCTCGACACCTGAAAACTTTGGAAACTTGAAATTTGGACCCTGGGTCAGGGTCGAGGTCGACCTTGACCCTGAAGTCAAGAACCTCAAAGTTTCAGAGCAAGAAGTCAGAAATAGGTAGGAGAGAAGTGGAAAATAGGGAAGAACAGGGGAAAAGCTAGATCCAAGTCAAAGACCCATTCAAGGCATTTGACATGACCCCAAACCACTTACTCGGAGGGCTAAACCAGTCCTAAATGGAAGTGCTTCCATTTTCTGACGATACCCCTTCCAAAATTGAAATTTCAAAGTATGACAAATATGACGGAGAAGGTGGCCCTCAAGATCATGTGAGAGAATTTTGCGCCCTCAATATGGAATTTATGCATGAAAAAATATACCGAATGAGATTAATCCCTTGAAGCCTTGGAGCTCAAGCTTTGGAATGGTTCACTAAGCTGTCATAAGGTATTCATACATTTGACAAGTTCGTACAAAAATTCTGTTAGGACTGATATTTTCCTGGTTCAAAATGTGCTTTTTCTCCTTTTTCTCCCAGGTCCTTAAGCCCTTCATTCAAATTTTGTACCCCTTGGTGTGAATTTGGTCAAAAATCCTAGGTATGTCGTGTTCCTGTTATAAAATTGAGTTACCTTTTTGGGTCACTTAAGTCTTTAAACCCATGTGCCTTCAAGTTGTCATCGAGTGGGACCATCTTTTTTATTACCTAAACCTTGGCGGGGTCTACTTTAATATTTCCTAAGTCCTATAGTCCCCATAGCACTTTATTTCCCCCCAGGCATTGATCAAGTTAATATAAATCTGATGGTTGTCACTATCTCGTGAGCGCAAGATGTGCTTGGTTTAATCATTAAGGTATCACACCATGAGGCCAAGTGTCCCTCCTTCAATGGCTAGTGGCGATCTTTCTTGCACTGTTAGATCTGTTTCAATCTAGCGGTTGGTGCTTTCCTGCTAACAAATGATGCACAACAGTTAACCTTTGCGGCATTGCAAAAGAAGACACATGGAAAGTGCGGGCCTGAGATGAGTTAAAGGTAACATAAAGGACAATTAGATCTAGTTTGATCCAACGGTTCTTGCTATCCCGTGATCAGAAGATGATCACCAGTTACTGATTGAGGCATTGCGACTGTTTGACGCGTGGCATCCTATGATCGTGGGTCTGAGCTGTGACGAAGGGTTAAAGTTATGACAGAGCTTAGAGGATCCTATGGTCGACGTAAATCCTTAAAGGAAAGTTGATCAAAGTTTAGTCTTCAAGGCAATGCGACCGTCTGTCACATGTCCTGCCCAGAGCTGAAGGTAAAGATAAACTACAGTCAGATCAAAGTTGATCAGATGACGGACGTAAAGCCTTGATCAGAAGTTGTATGATTTATATCCATCGTGGGTTCACGACTATAAAACACGTGGAAAGTAGTCAGCACTGAAGGGAGGTAAAGGTAGATTAGTTTGTTTTTATCGTGCGGTGTGCGTGATCTCGTAAATGTAAAGTGATCAGTGTTTATTCTTTGCGGGTTCACGCCTTTGCGAAGCGTGTCTTGATCTAACCATGGGTCCAGGTTTTCAACTACAGATAAGGGTAAGGAAGCTTTATTTTCATCGGACAGCCTTCACAGTGCCTTAAGGGAAAGATGCCCGAACGATATTCGTTGCGGAATTACGACTTGTTAACGCGTGTCCAAATTAGATCTTGGCTCGCGGGTATATTTAAAGAAGATCAACGACTGTGTTTTAAAGATAGATAAAGGTTTGAATCTTAGTCGTCGATAGGGATTTCTGCGCCACCTGTAGCCGTTGGAACAAATATTCAAATATTTAAATTGATTTCTCAGGGTTTTCAAGCGGTGGCGTTGCTTTCCAGGCTGCAGAGAAGTAATTGATCGATATGATCTTGTAGGTCTAATTTATGAGGCTATAGGGTGCTGCAAGGAAAAATAATTGATAACTTTGGTTTCATTTTGTCGACTGGTGCTTTTTTAGGGTTCTAATCATCTTATTGTTAGTTATGCATTTATTGACCAAGTCAATGTTGTCAGACAAGTGGTTGTGCAGATCAGATTCTTTTGGATCTTTTGAAGAAAGATCAGTTGGAGAAAGAAGGACAAGTGTAAAATCAGATATGGAAGGACATATGTCAATTAGATATCAATTTTAGGGTTTCCCTTTGCTATTAATGTCTTTCTTTTCTCTATTGTAAGAGTTCTGATTTCTCTGTAAGAATTCAGAGCAAGTTACAAGTGTGGTTCCTTTGTAAATATTTCTGCCTTTTCTCTGCATATAAGGTGTTCTTGATCTCTTTTTGGTTTCAGAGAAGAACATCATTGTAATAGCATGCTTTATGAATGAAATTCCAATATGGTTGTTCTGTTATCAAGTTGTCTCCATTATGCTTTCCAAATCATATAGGTTAAGACATCCAGGATGTTTTGGTCTTATCTATTGTAGATCAACAATATAGTTATTTAAATGATAACTATGATTTGGGATTTGTTTTCAGATGTGTTTGAGTTGGGGTATCAAGGATATGTCAACTTGTCTTTCAATGGATGATGATTAATGTATTGTCTATTCCAGAGTCTCTTCCAAGAAGAGGGTTAAATACTTTGAAGGTAGTTTCATATTTGAATACACAGGTGGATTCATAAGTATAACTTGATTGATGGGGTATGTTTGACGTAAGGGATTAGACATATTAGATTATACTGTCTTCTTTATCCATAATCTTCTTTTGCAGTGTTATGTTTGACTTTGTTGCCCACAGGATAAGGCACTAGTCTATGAGGGATCTGGGGTATTTCAAAGATCCATTAATCGAAAACATAAATGAAAATATTTTTCCTTCATGTTTGTAGGAGGAAGTTAGAGTCATACTTTATGCAAGTGGGATATTGCATAAGATTTGGTAAAACATTGAGGTACATTTTACCTAAAGGTTTGAAAGCTATTCCACAGTTATATATCTGCAAGCTATTGTTTGTCACAAACGGTTTATGTGTGTGCAGATAAGGTATACCCGCTTGAGTAATGTGGAGCTCAAAGTGTAGAAGGTCTTTGAACCTTGTCAATGTTGTATTTCTCTTGTCTCCTTTCTGTCGAGGGTGTTGAGTTTGTGTCCTAGGTTTGTAATCCCACAACCTGGTCTCAGAATCTCATCTAGGAAAGGAGATTGCAAGAAAAAGTAATATCAAATTCATCCAAAAATGCTCCTATAACATCTTGCACACCGTCACCATGTTGAACCTATGTAACACCAAACAACGCAACAATGAACCTTTTGTCAAATTCCTCCAAAGATGGAGAAAGATATTCGCAAGGTATCCTAGAAAAATCCTGGAAATAGAGAAGATAGATTATCTTTATCAGTAACTTGGCACATGAAATGAACTACGCACTCCAAATCCAAACTTATGTTGCTTATGATAAATTGGTAGAGAGCGCTATATGAACTGAAGAAGTTCTTGTGAAGAAGGGTGAACTTACCTTTCATAAAGACGCTAAACCCTCAAACAGTCCAAACAATAACAATTACAAAGACAAGAAAAAATATTGGGACAAGAACAAAGATGTGGTCAATGATGGGGTTGTTGACTCATCAGATTTCAAGTCCAAAGAACCAATGTTTAATCTATCTAGTAGCATTCATGCTGCTAAGAAAAATCCAATTATTCTGTCAATTCCAAGAACTAACCAAGATACGAACAAAGACAAAGCACCATGGATACCTAAACCCAAGCGCAACTTTACTCCTCTAGGAGAACACCTTGAAGCGGCATTGAAGACTTTATTGGCCAATAATATCATCACATTAGCAGACTGAAAGCCTTGGGAACCAACAGTTAAGTCTAAGTGGTGGAATGATAACCATTTTTGTGAATATCACAAGAACAAGGGACATTTGACTAATGAATTCATGAAATTAAAACTTGTGATACAAGACTTGATTGATAACAAAACTATCATCGTGGACGGACACCGTTAAAATAGCGATCACAAGGCTTTCAAACAACCTCTTCCCTCATACGAACAAGGAGAATCATCAAAGAAAAAAGGAGCCAAAGTGAACTACACCTATGCTAACAATGAAAATGTGATCCATATGCTCGAACCATGTGACTAGTCAGTCAACATGATCATTATTAAAGATAAGAAAGAATATGAATCTGACAATGCTGTGACGATAAATCTGTCCAAGGTTAGGGACAGCCTCATCATCAAAACAACCCACCACATCAACAATAAAGCCTTCAACATAAAAATAATTGGTCTCTTCAATCCCAAGGGTGAATTAAAACTTAGCTGATTAGTTGCATTGAACCCCTGCTCAAATTTCTATTATAGAATTGCTCAAAATCTCCTCATCACAAAAGGAGATACTTGAAACTGCCCTTCTGGAGACTATCGTGCTAAAAGACCTAGATGTCGATCGACTCCAAACAATGGTGTGTCACCTGACCTCCCCTCACTATCTATCTTTCTCTGAGGAAGATGATAAATCACTAAACCATCCTCATAACCAACCTTTGCACATAGAGGTTTTTATACATAATGATAGAGTATAACACGTCTTGATCAATGGAGGCGCTGGTTTGATTATCTGTACCCTCAATCTTGTAATAGCATTGGACTTTTCAGAACATGCTATAGATCCAAGAAGGAAAATAACTATAAAGGCATATGACGAAGAGAAGATTTCATCAAAAGGGTTAGTTTTGTTACCCATCAGGGTAGGACCAGTTGAAAGAGATGTAATCTACCAAGTGTTGGATTTACCTTTATCCTACAACATCTTATTAGGCAAACCTTAGATCCATGACATGCAGACTGTCACGTCAACGTATCATCAGTGTGTGAAGTTCCCACATAATAGAGGGGAAGTCACTATCCCATCATATAGTAGCTATTCTTGCAACAATTTAAAACAAGATGACAATATGGTCCCACACAACAAAGAAGCCTTCAATGGTCAGGAAGATGAAAGCTCTAAGGTAGCTATCATGAGAGATTTTGAGAAGAAATTAAAAATCAAAGACACGGGAATGGGAGAGTACCAACTACATCCATCACCATCTATGACTAATCTTCCTACATCTCCCAGGTTTTATTGGAAACCCTCGTCATCATTCAAGCCTTCTAGTACCAAAACATTAACAATACATGAAGGAACGAGTATGACAAAAGCTAGTGTCTCTCTTGCGAAAGAAAATAAGGATAAAGTTGTCCTTGCATGGCTTTATAGAAGAAAAGAACTTGATCAAGAAGTTAAGCATGTTGAAATATCCCCACAGAAATACGGGAAGGGTACCAGATCATGCAACAAATGAGGTATGAAGGAAAAGGACCCCTAGAAAAGGATAAAGGATTGATATAGCCCTTACACACAAAATTCAAAAGCCCAAAAGACAAAATGGGGCTAGGATACCATGAGAAAAGATTCAACTCTTCTTCCAGGAATGGTCCTATATTTGATCAAGCAGAGGATTCTGATAATGAATCTCAAGAAGAGGCTTAAATTATGCAGTTATCCTTTGAAAGGTTATTGCATATACAAATAGTGAATCATGTTTACCAAGGAGAGTTATACATTCCACATTAGCCAAGAGGTCCCTTCAAACCAAATGAGCCAATATTACATCAATCACAAGAAGATGATCACCGTGTAATGACCTAAAAATGGTCATCTAAATCCTAAACCCCCAATCTCAATCTCCTATCAAGAAAACCCTAATCTTGATTATCCTAAGTCCTAAACCCTAAAAGCAATTCATCACTTTCAGTCTGATCTGACCTAAACAGAATTGGTGCTAATCTATCATCGCACTTGATTAATTAATTAATTCCTAAAATCATAAAACATTGGGAAATAAACATTATGTTATTTATTTAATTAATGTTGATTAAATAAATGGATAATTGTCAATTAAAATTAAAATGGAATTAAATTAATAAGTTGAGTAAAAAGTTCATTTAAATCAATTTAATATTAAAAAATGCATTAATATGTCATCATTTACTTTATTAAAAATTAGTTTTGGAAATTTCCTAAATAACCAACTCTCTTGACCAATCATTCTTCATGCATGTGGATTGTGCTTCTTCAAGTTGAATCTCGTCCGTTCTTCAACTTTCAATCTCGTTCGTTGATTAGACAGAGATTTTCTATAAAAGAGAGTTTCTTTTCCTCACAAAGGATTTCCAGATTTTGAGTATTGTTATTATGCATAATTATCTTAGCATTTGAGCATTTATCATTTAGCACTGTTATATTGTTTAGTTTACTTTCAAGCAAATTCAATTTCACAATCTAGAATCACATTTCATTTTGGGTTTTAAAATACATTTTAGCTAAATCTTTGGATTAAAAGCAAACTTGCATCTTGCATACCATTTAGCTTAGAATCATTCAAATCCTTCTTTTAGATAGAGTCTAAAGTCACCGGACTTGCAATGATCTGAGAGCAATTTTGAGATGACTCAAGTCAAGTAGTTCAGCATTAGGCCACAAATTTGCTTTGCACTTGCTAATTGCATTTGCTTGAAAGTTTCTAAAGAATTTTCAACAAACCCATTCTATTCATTAATATGTTACACTAAATACATAGTAGATGAGATCTACACAAATCTAATTTTAATATTGAATACTGTACCTCAAGATAACAATTTCTATAGATAAAAACATCTCTTGTAAACTTTAAGATCAACCTAATAGAAACATAGATTGGCATTATATTTTCCTCCAATTATCAAGATTATTAAAAGAGAGAAGAAATGTTATCTAGCCATCCATGTAGATTAAGCTGCATTCAATTAGATTATGTTAATCATCAACAATTATCTTTAAATTGATATCTCTCAGCGTACTTTACATAAAATAATTAAAATATAGGTATGCTATTTTTTTTTAAAGAGGGGAAACACTTTGACCCAGAGCTACAAATTGGTGAGGCCACAAACGTGGGACCTTAAACATTCAACAATAGCACCCTAGTGGGATACCCCGATGGCAAGAACAACAACACCACAACTTAACCATTACAACATGCTAGTATCGATACAAATAAATATGGTAGTTATTATAATACTTGTATTAAATATTAATAAATATAAAATGTAATATTACGATATAATGTCATGTAGGAGGGTATTGTTTTCACTTTTGTCTATGCCTATAGACCTGCTTTGTGATAAAGTTGGGACCCTTGTTTCTCATTTTATATATGATTTAAATTATGCAACTAATCTTTTTTTTAAATTAAAAATTGGTTATGCAATAAACCGGGATGGAAAATAACTCTTCCCAATGACCTAATGAATACAATTAAGGGATGACCAAACATTTGCAAATCTAGTTTATATGAAACCCTATGGATAATATCACGATCGATAATGATCTAAGAAATTTGGAAAGAAAGAAATGAGAGAATCTTTCAAGGGAAAAATTAGAATGGAAGTGCCTAACCAACAAAATAGAGGCAACAATAGTATAAACAACTAACAACAAAATAATAACCAAAAAGACAAATGATGGTGATTTTACAATCTGGGACAATAAGATAAGATAGATTTTTAATGTCCAACGGAAGACCAACAAGGGTCTATGGGACAGGAAACAAACAACCAAAAAGCAAGAAACCAGCAGACCACCAAACAGTGGTTGGGGGAACAACTAAAAGAACAAGGAACCAAACAAGAAGAAGCAGAGAACAAAGAACCACTAGGGAAAGGACTAGGGGTCCTTCTCGAGCGGAAAGAAATCCAACACAGAAGGATAGTGACCTAGAAGAATAAGGGTATGGAGCCGTCGTCGTGATCTACTGGTGGTCTGTCGCTAATGAGTAGAAGCACTGCGAGATCTCACGAATCTGGAGTGACCGATGGTGGAGGCACATGAGAGCCGCTTCACACCCCGAGCCGGGGGTGAGGACAATAAGATAAGGAAAGAATGGTATGGTTTTTAGATTCCCCCAAACTTTGGGAAAGGAGGAATAGAAAGCAATCAAAGAGAGAGGGCAATGCAAATGGACCAAACCAAATTACAAATGGCACAAATTGAACTTTGATGGAGCATCTAGAGGAAACCCTAGGATATTAGGAATATGATGCATAATACATCATTGGGATAGGACAAAGTGCTAAATCAGCAAAACATATTGGAGTGGCAACAAACAATACCCCTGAAATGGAAGCCATGGTTGAAAGACTTCTATTAAGTAAAGATTTAGGAATTCAAAAATTGGAAATAGAAGGAGACTCAGAAATAGTAATAAATGCAATCAAAAGAATGAAGACTCCAAAATAGAAATTAAACTCAATGCTTGGAAGGACATTAGACTTGCTGAAATTCTTTGAATATATAACAATAAATCACATTTTCAAAGAAGGAAACAAGGAAGGTGACAAACTAGCTAATGAAGGAGCTAATTGTAACACAATAGGAAACATAGGATAAGGACAAGTAAATTCCATAAGCGAAGATTCTTAGCACAATCAATATATTAATAGTATGGACATATAGATTAATCAAGTCTACACAGTTGTAAAAGATAATATAATTTTAAGCTAAGTTAAAGCTTAGACATGCTAGAGGTATTTTTACGAATATATTTAATCACTAAAAGGCATAGAAACAAGTTCCTAGTTAAAACATAGTACATGGAGGTTGATCTTATTGAATAAGCAGTATATCAACAACCTAAAGTAATGACACATTCTCATAATCATTACTAAGTTAGGAGCATAAGCAAGGATGCATGTCTAAAGGACATCAGACATACAAAATTATTACAAGTCACACTACTATGATTGATTTCAATGATCAATTAGGCCGCTGGTCTTGTGGACGTCATTAAAATTCCTTCATTCATTCATTCATTAACCGCCAATTAATTAATTCTATAGCAAAAAAACAAACATGTTTTATAAGGAGTGGTAATTAAGCTAGATTTAGACACGTTGAGAGATACGAAAAGATCTCGCCGGGATCTAGCATTTACTACTTATTAGAACTTTCGATTTTTTCTCATCATCTCCGTTACCCTTTATAAGAAATAAGAAAATACAGTAAATGCATTGGCTTAAAAAGGAGGCTTTAAGAAGTTTCCCATTACAGCTGTATTATCAAGAAATAGACAGTCCAATTCGCCTTAGAGGTAAAAATAGGCAAATTGACTTCTTAGGTGAAGTTAAGATAGAGAGACTTAGGTTAATTTTGGAATGTCCTCATTGTTTGGTTATTAGGGCAGTTTGGCGTGTAATCTGAGAGGATTTCATCTTCTCATAGGATAGATATAAGGTTAACCCAGACGTCCCAACTATGTTTTTAGCCTCAACATTGCATGTCGAAGAAAACAAAGAAATGGTTGGAGAGCTATGTCATAAAATCTTCAAGACGAAGATTTTAGAAGATTTGGATATGGTTATGGTCAATATAGATGAAGAACTCACTATTCCTAAGCCAAGGCATTGCAACGTTTTGATAATTAGGGGAATGCCAATTCCAAGAAAGCCGATTCTGGGGATAGAAGACCAAAAAAATTTAACTCAAGGAAGCCAGTTATCCACATAAATGTGGATTTTCTTCTCAAGTTAGTGAGGTTTAGGAGAATTTTAGAAGACAATTGGCTAGAGAAATATATGAGAGGATGGAGTGGACCTAAGTGATAGACGAGGACGACCCAAAAATGTAGGGGAAATTCACCCAGATGTAGATGAAGATGCTCTTGATCCAAGTTCAACTTTCTATGGAGGTCATACGATTACTGGACAAGACCAGAAAGGAAAGAGGATTAAGGAGTAAGGTTGGGGTCCCATGGGAGGGGCTTAAGCTCTATTTTTAAGGAGTTGTAGGTCTTATGATAATTATTTTTTAAGACTACAGGATTAATTGGAATCTCTCGCTACAAAATAGGAGCTCCTACATTTTAGATGTTAAACAGGTGAAAATGGGGTGGCGCTGGAAATTGCCCCACCAGCTTAGGAGATTTTTCTGCCACATGTCAGATTTTGGAGTGAAATTAATTATTTTAACACAAATTTTTATTAGTACATAAATTTTGGAAGATGAAAACTTCCTTAAATTTCGGAGCTAAACATTTAAGCTAAATTGAAGAATAAAATTCATGGGACTGCTTGCTTTAAAATATTCCTAAAAATCCTCAAGGAACTCCAGCTCTATTTTTAAGGAAGCCCTCTCCTATGGGACCCCAGCCTAAGCTTCATACAATGGGAGTACAAATTTTGGGTTTTACAAATATATCTATGTAAATATTTGTATAGTTGGTTTTATTAGACTTATAGAAGGCGGCTAGGGCTTGGTAGGCCCCATTTTGAATTGGCATACAAACGACGTCCTGTTAGCAACAGGTCTATTATAGAAACTTTCCTATTACTTAGCATTTTAATAGAAGGTATTAGGGTTAGAACCTCCCATCTTCTGAAAAGAGATATTTCGAGGTCCGTTTTGTATCATATGTGAGACAATGGTGACAAAAATAAAAATAGTCCTCTGTATGAAACGAAATGCAATGATCCCAAACTATGATAATCAAAAAATAGAAATTATGTTATACCTTGTTTTGATAACATATTCCTTTTGACTACTAATTGTACGACTTTATCCTGTATATTTAAAATTGGTCTGCATGCATTTAAAAGAATACATATTAGAAATGATAAAGGCAGCTAAGGATTCTAGAAGATTAAGGCCAAGTAAGGAAGATCTGATTTAGTAGTAATTTATTGATAGCAAAACAACAAAGAAGCAATAATAGCATAGGTCGACTAAAATTGTAATGCTTAGCAGGGAGAGTGTAATAACATAGGAGTTGTATTTGATATAGACAATATTTGGCTAGCCTTAGTATAGCTTCTGGAACTTAAAGAAAACATAGATGGGCTTTTCATTCTGTGGACAAACAGTTCTATCCCTTCTTTCCGAAGTAAATGCTTCGGAAATGGTTATATGTATTTCACATATTTTATTGGATAAATAGGATAAAGATTTCAGGAAAGGTCTTCGTGTATCGAGTTGTGTCAAAGAGCGATTAGAGTTAGTCAGCAAAATTAAAAAATACGACAAAACGCTGAAATTGAGGGTAAATAAAGTAATTCAAACAAATATCAAGTGTTGGATGTTTCATTCCTGCTAAATTTTACTTCTGGGCTTCGGCCTTTTACCAATCAAATTTTTATCTTCAAATTTAATAATAAAAAATCATATATATATATATATATATATATATATATATATATATAACATGAACTCGTCTTTGATTTATTTTCCACATACACAAAGGTTTTTCATTTGCCATTAACAAACTTAGAAGGGGAAAAACATCAACAGTGAACGCGTTCCAATAGCCATGCACCACATTTCCCAAATTAAAGTCCACTAGAAAATCATCTAGGAGCCAATAGCTGCTCACTTTTTGGGAAAAAAAAATAGCAATTAGATCAATTGAATTGTACAAGTTTATTGGAGGCTTTTGTGCAAAAGTTGCCCCGTTATTGAGGCATTTGTGTAAAAGTATTGGATCATTTGTGTAAACTTTTCGGTTATCTAAGTGAAGGGTTAATGGTGCAAAATGGGTCATGTTTCTGGCAACACTTTCAAAATGGTCACTTATTTGACCATTTGATGCTTGACAATCTCTATAAGGAGCTCTATTTATACCTAGAAGCCAAAAAATATGTTTTAAGTTGCCAGCTCTCATACAGACAACCAAAATAAAATTGTTAAAATCCCACATACAGTTTAAGCTCTACAAATAGATGAAGTTAGTTATAACAGCTATTTGGACACTTGAGCGATGTGCCTTGAAAAGAAGGCAAAGACAATTTGTTTGATATGCCTATGAACGTTTGATAAGAAACTGGAATTTTTATGATGGAATGCCCATTTGATACAATAATACTTATCGACCGTGAGAAACTGTGGAGTTTGAGACTGGTAATTAAGTATTGTTTCTCCGTTGAGAACACAATATCAGGATTGTTTTTCAAAAGCAAAATTTCCTCTGAATTACAAAGATCTTCAACCTGTCGTTGAAAAATTTATACAACATAAGATGCTATCTCTGAGTTTTTGTTGGAATGGTTGGAAATCGTTAATGGAGATGCCAGTGTACCAGTACAAACTTTATTTGGTTACTAGTGGCTTTCCCTTCAACAAATTTGGTTTGAAACCTTGATCTAGCTAACCACTACAATTTGATCCAGTTGTTTTGCTAAAGCTTTGAAAACCAGCATTGAGCTAGACAAGGTTTATTTACTCCTGATGTTTGCTTTACCGATGTCTCTGTTGATAACAGTCTTAGGGACAGGGATTTCTCTCTCTACCCTACTTGTCAACTTGAGAACATTAAAACATCTTATCTGGTTTTGCATTCATGTTCAGTCTGCTTGGAAGTGGATTCATTCCTTTTTCCTTTTAAGCCAAAAATTTTCACTTGGCAAATAGTTTTATCAAAGAATTTTGAACGCTTCCTACGCAAAAATAACCAAACTTGACAAAATCTTCCATGTTGATATTTTCATTAATTACGGAGAGGAAAATAATTTAGATTTTCAAGCATTAAATTATTGTCTGCCTACTTTTCATGGCTAACACTTTCTTTTTGTGATCTGCAATGTCATCCTTCATAGACAGATGCAGGTCGAGAATATCCATCCAGAATTCAAACACCCTCAAACCCATCTAGATCATAGGAGCAGTAGCAATGTGCGGTTACTTGAGCTCCAATAGATTATCCTCCATGGTTTTCCTCCATGTGGAGGCTTTGGAGGACATGGCATATGACAGTCTCATGATCAGACACTGGCAACCACAATTTTCACCACATTACAAGTGGTCTTATTCTTAGCATAGTGACACTAGCCGTAGTGGTCGGATCCATTCAATTGGGCAGCCTTGTTGCAAGGAAGAACCACCACTTCGGCTTTGGTTACCTTACCTTCTCAGTAAGAAATGGTAGAAAGAAAACTCTCATTGGTTGGGAGTTGATACCTGGTGATGACGAGTCACTGGAGAGATGACCCTATCAATCTTCTACCTCCACTTCAAATTGTAGGTTACTTGTGTGGCCTAATTGCCTTGTTTCTCTGCTCTACACTCATTGGACCTATTAACAAATTTTCTTTCGTGCAGGGTAGAAAATTTCAATTTTCAGAAATCTTTCTGATTGAAGAGATTTATTTTATAGACTTTTTATTACACTCTTGACGCCCCTTTTGTTTGGCCAGCTTAAAAGTTTAATTTAATTCTCAACCTGGCCGATCTGAATGTTGGACTTCAGGGTATGATTACTTCACCTTTCTTGTTTTGTATGATTAACAATGTACTATATCTTGCATTTTTAGTTTTATTTTTGAGTCCCTAGACTCCAAAGATATCAATGCTCTCAATCAAATTCTACCACCCCTGCACAATATTTAGAAACACCTAAATAATTATAACTTTGAAAGGGAATTGTTCTTTTTCTAGCACATTATTGAAAGGAGATTTAATAATCTGGCCTTATACATTACTGTATATCAGGATACTGAAAAATTACACGTGACAAGCAATGTTAGTCTCACAAGAGGAATTTTTTTAAAATTTCATCGTTTTATATATCTAGCTTTACATCATTCAACTTATAGCCATTACATAAAATCTATAGAGGAAAACATTCAGCCAAAATCTCAGGATTGATTTGATTGTGCCTCATAACGCAGGAACGTTCGTTAATTGCTCAAACCTTTTAAACAGAGAGTATACTCAACATGTTTATGAAGTAAAAAAATCACCTGTTTTCAAACCCAAGTTTTACGGATAGAGCTTTAAATAGAAAATATTTTATTTCCTTGCGGGAAATTAACAATAACGACATCCCACGTCAGAAGCCCAATTTTAAATTTAAAAATTGCATACAATCAAATTACAAAGGTCAAATTCAAAAGTAACAGTTTATTATCTTTTTCTGTAGCACATCAAAATACACCATCTAAATCAAAATCTAGTTTATAAACATTGGTAATTTGTCCAAGATTAGTATTGGTTTTTATGTCCAAAATCTAGTTTATAAATATTTATATAACAAGCATATTTGATTGAAGATCGCCTCCTCCATTAAGAGAACCATATAGTTTAGGAACCACGGCATGCTAGCATTATTTGCAATGCAACTCAGAATCCCATTTTGTGGAACTGGTACCGATGCAGCGTTCTTTTGTATTTCAGCCAAAAAAGCACTAAACAATGGAAACAAGTTCACTTACTACACTCCTATTTTGAAACCGGGTGATGCAAATCACAGATTATAGCACAAATCATAAGTGTCATCTGGTATAAGACAAATTGCACCCTATTCCTCGTCAAAATTGAGCCACTGCACCTCCATAACAAAAGTGGTCTCTTTGACAGCTGTAACCTTCTGCCAATCTGGTCATCTATTTTAAAAAACATTTCAGAGTACACCCTGTTTGAGTAATTTATGCCGGTGCGGCCAACAGAGGTGCCTAGTCACACACATCTCTGGGCCCCCCAGATCTGGTTCTGCCATATAGCACGGTAAATAGTATACTAAAGTCCACGTATCTATAAATAAAAGTTTTTGAAGGCAAATTCCCAGAAGAAAGGAGCAAACTCAAATAAATGTATACCTTATCAGATGGCTACAACGTCATTGCTTTGACATGTTCATTCCTTGGTAACAAGGGATTGATACATACTTAGGACTTGAGGTTTCCACACTCAGTGAACATTTATCTCAGGGAACATGATCCGACAATTTTGCTACTGTTACGATGGCTTCCAATCTATTGTTAAATGCAACATTTGTTCATTATGGGCAAGAAGTGAGAGTCTAAAAACTGCATATGAAATTTATAAATACATTGCAAGTAAGTGAATTCATTTAGTTGCATTTTTAACCCATGTTCACTTGACAGGAACTTTTTAAAAATTCAGTGACAATATGCATGTGCAGCTGAACTTCAAGCAACATATGCTCATGCTAATATCGTGCATTCAGTTGCAGTGGGCAGCCTAGGCCAGATGGGTATATAAGACATTCCAAAAGAGGAATACACCATTGGCAACCATTTGAAAATTGCTATTATAAAATATGGCATCATAGAGCTTTGCAGAGATAGACTCATGAGTTAAGCCACAAATTTCTGTTTAAAATATAGCTTAATTGTAATTGCTGAAGAGAAGGAAATACCCAGAACTTATTGTACACACCTAATCTGTCTTTGTTTACAATAGACTAACACATTCAGGAGACTTAAACAGCTGATTAAAACTCTTGCTTAAGCCCAATACAGAACAGTAATTTTTTGGAAAAGTAATTCTATCTGCAGTACACCATCTAGACAATAGGTACATGTTACTGGCTTCTCATATTTTCTCTGTATCATTACCAACAAAAGAAAATAGTGTTCAGTACTTCAGAAGAGGACAGGAAGCGAATACACAGGATGTTTCTTTCAGAATAGATTCTATGACAGTCTCCCTCCTTTAAGCTCCTGAAATGCCAACAGAAAAGAAATGAGGAATTTTTTTATGCTTGCTAGTACACTTAGTTACATCGTACATTTATATTTATTTACTCTAAGCATGTATAACTTCAGATGATTAAGTACTAGTGTCAACAAAGAGAATATCAAAATGCACAACCCAAGCCACCCATTCACTTAGATCCCTGCAACAGTGACATCTATCTTGAGCAAGTAAAGTTGCACACAGAAAGGAATAATAGAAGAAACTGGAAAACTGCAAAAAGAAATGGCATAAAAAGTACACTTCGGAATTATAATGGAATCGTTTGTTCCAGGGAAAGTTCCAAAGACTTATGATGTAAATAATTGAATACTATGCATCTGACCAAGGAAACAGACAAAACATTTAATATTTTTACAAGCTAAGCCACAAGCTTTAGTGTATAAGTAAAACTAACAGCTAAAGCAAGGAGAAACCAAAAAAACTCATAGTAGCCGGAAACTCCTTTGTCCCTCCTCGCGCGTGTGTATCACCGTATCCAATTTGGAAACCTCTCTGATACAGCCCAGATACACGTCAAATATTGTACCCATGTGTGCCCAAAAAAACTTGATTTTCCAACTGTGCCAAATACTATGTGATTTGATTTTTTTAAATTTTACGTAAATCTTCTCAAATTTAATTTACAAATACTTCATTAATGCAATTTTTTTTTACAATTTGGTATAAACAAAACCTACATTAAATGAGAAAAATAAATATAATGTTTTTCTATTTCACTGACCTATTTTTTTGGGTTGTTTCAAATGTAACTCTATTATTTTGCATATTGTTAAGTGTAAAATTTACTTATAAATTTATAATTATTTATGTGGCTATATTGCTTTTGAAGTAATGAAAATCTCCTCTAATAACTTAGAAAATTGAGTTAAATATGTGTGTGTGTTTTTTATTAATGTCGTATCCAGCCATATCCATATTCGGGGTATTAAAAAATGGCCGTATCTCTATCCAATACCATATCATATTTGTATCCGTATCCGTGTCCATGCAACTTTGATTTAAAAAACACATGGATATAATGTCCAAGGATCTGAAGATTGCATTTGCTAAACTTTCCACTTTGTAAAACATTTTTTTTTATCACAAACACAAGATTTAAGGCACACCCCAGTTCAAATTAGTATTCCAACACAAATGTCCAGCTGGCTGACACTAAAGCCACAATGCAAGTATGACAATAACTGGTATTAGAATACATCCTGCCTCTGAACTTATGCAGCAAATTAAAATCTGAGCTGATATTTAGAGAGGGGTATAGCTATGATGTGAACTGTACTAACTTTATGACCAGTATTAAGATAGACATGTATTACACCTCTACTTTATAGCTCGGTATACAATAAATATATTATGCCTCTGGAAGATTATGCATACAAAAGTACTTGCATAGTATGATTACATGCTCAAACAACGGAGAGTCAAGTTCTATATTAAACATTTTCTCTTAAGGGTCTTATAATGAATTGCTACCTGCATGCATGAATAATACTTAGAAAAAATTCATTCAATCATCAAAACTGTAGGTTTGTTATTAAAAAAGAATGTGCAGTCAAAAAGGGCTTCAAAGCTAGACTATCAGTGGTCTAAACACAGATGTTATGGCATTAATTATTTGCTTTTATAACGCAATCAAATCCTACAATCTCCTTTGTACAGATGCAAAAGGGTAGAATCAGGAAGACTGCTCTTTACAGCCTCCACAGCTAGGTGTGCTGTAGTTTTGGTAGCAAACCTAAAACTAGCATCTCCTTTGTATAGTAATGTGCATCGGAGCCATTGATTCAACTTTCTCCAGATCTCTTGTCTAGTCCTACTACCAGAGAAACATTACTCTATGCTCTTCTTATAAAAAGAACAGATGCAGCTGACTCTGCATCAACAGAGTACATTTTTAGACATCTTCTTAATACAGGGACAAACACAGGCTGGACAAATTTAAAAACCAAACCTAGCTTAACTGGGTTTTCTATGGTACACAATATAGTGCAATGAGTCCAACAAGAATTGCAAATAATTAAGTTTTCAATACCTTATCTAAAGATCCTTAAATAGAAAAAATTAAACTGCTCACTATTATATTCTATAATTCTTGGACAAGCATGTCAATCCTTTCGAAAAATCATTCACCACCTTTAACCAGCATAAATCTCTGAAAAATATAATGTAGAGAATCAAATATTATTGCCACCACGAAGAGATCTCCAGCAAGCCATCATTGTACGAGAAAAACAAGCATAAGGTACAAGAGGTTTCAACATGGGTTTAGTTGGGCAAAATCTACTCTTGAAAGTTGAAACAGCATCCATTGCAATCAGCAACATAATCGGAAGGATTGCCACTTTCAATGATAGCTCCAGAGTTGTGGAGTCCCAAGAAATATGAAACTTACATAATGAGTATTGGATGTAATACATGGTATTTATTTGATGCAGTACTTCAGGCTTAATTCACTATAAAACTAAGCCATAATAATTGAACTAATCGCAAGATCCCATTAGACCCCCTAGTGTATAGTCCAGACGGTTAAGCCCTTGAAAGCCACACAGTGGCTGCAGGTTCAAACTTGATTTAAACACCATACCCAAGTTTGGGGCAGTTAGATGTGGCTGCAGTTTATAGGGAGCACACAATCTCTTAGATCCATCCCTTCAAGATGATCCTTAGTTACCAATGCGCTCCTGGCAGGCCTGGATGCGGAGGCGTAGGCGGATGCGCTGGGAGGCAGATGCGGAGGCGGAGGCATGGTGGATGCTGGCAGGAAGCGCATCCTGGGCCTGTGGATGAGCATCCAGTAGCCCTCTCAACCTGCAAGAAAATTGAAATAGTCTGAAAAATCATGCGGGGGAAGAAAAAGAGATTGTGCCCTAAAATCTTTAGCAAATAGGATGCACAGATAATGGGTAGTGTATTGAAATGACTTAGAAATCTTATGGCAAGTGCAATCCTCCGGTGTGTGGTCTGATTTAATGATATTTTCCATCAATCTTCTTAGCAATCTGCGTGTGAAATGAAAGGCTTGGAACAAGGTTTGGACATCCATCATCACGTCGTGCCATCGTTTTGAATTTACGGTGGATCAGCGTGCCATCTCCGTAAGTGGATTTTAATATTTTATATTTACTGTGCATCTCCTTAAGCGTATGAGTCACAACACATAAGCTTCGGGATATTTATATTTATTAATTCATATAAAACGGAAGGGATATTTATCTGATTATATTATTTATTAATTATTTAGTTTTTTTAATATTATATTATTA
Organism: Thuja plicata; assembly: GCA_018584345.1. Lineage (NCBI taxonomy): Eukaryota > Viridiplantae > Streptophyta > Pinopsida > Cupressales > Cupressaceae > Thuja > Thuja plicata. The sequence continues at coordinate 772,302 of MU226477.1, forward strand.
ATATTATTATATTAATAATATACTATATTATATTATTTATTAATTATTAATTATTTAATTATTCTAATATTATATTTTTATTGTGTTTTATTTATTTATTCATTGGAATTGTGAACATAGACGTATATGATATAGCTTATTTGCATATTTGTGAACTATCAATTGGCATTTAATATTTATCTTGATCAATGAAAAAGTATCATACTATCAAATGATTTAATTCTGCATATTTCTTGTATTTTTTTTTTGTATATATATATATATATATAAACACACCCAAACGCATCCAAAACCCCCCCAAAAAAATCCATGCACTCGATTCTCATACCCGCATCTGCACCCGAATCGGTAACTTAGTCAAGATCATTACCTCGAGGTGGTGTGGTCTCGGTTGCTGGGCTGCTGATTCACTTTGTTAACTCAAAAATATGGCAACATCCCACTGGAAGGTAAAATAGCAAAATCCCACTATCAATGCATCTGAAAATGATTCAATGTTGCACTGGGTTTTATTTTTATTTTTAAAGAATCAAAATAAATTTGACAATACAAAGACTCCCTCGTAGAACTACCTCGGATAAGATAGTTGCAGTGGCAACTGTATCCTGGATAAAAATAATGAGTAATTATTACTTCTAATGCTTCCAACAGCAAATGTGGCATTAATCCAAACATATTAAAATAAACCCAACTAGAGATAAAGGAAGATTCATTCCATACTCCAGTTTTATCCATGTTCAGATGAAGTGAAATGGGTCACAAGATGTAAAGGAATTTCAAGGCAGCAATTTAGATTTCATTACCACATGATATCTAAAAACAGGTCCATTTCCAGGCCTGGTTAAACCCGGTCTGAAAACAAGCATGAGATGCCTACAGAGCCAACCAGGATCCTGTTATTTAAGCCCAAATTCAACCAGAACAAACCTAGGTGAACCTGCGGTTAAAAAACAGTTTTTTTCACTTTTTTGACTTAAAGTTTGACTAAAATAAAAAATAAGTGTATCCTAACCATAAAAGTGCTATCTAAACCATTCCAAACTCTAAAACAAACTCATTTTACCTCATCTTGAATGCAAAGATGAAAAAGCATTCATTTTTACTAAACTTTCATTTTTTGCTTGTCATTACACAAATAGAGTTACCGATTGATCATTGAAAGTTCCAAAGCGATTATTGCTATTCGTATGCATGTGCAAGAATCCATTCACTGCCAAGGAGATCATAGAGGAATGTTTTGGGGAAAAAGGTGAGTATATTTGCTTATTTCCCCCTCATTTGTTCATTCACAAACAAACTCTCTTATTTTGTTTTCATTCTTCCATGTTTAAAATATTAAACGACTTAAGATGCATATTTTTTTTTGTTTTCATTTGTTTGTGTAATGTCCCCTTTTTAGGGTACATTATATTGTGCCAGTTTGTTAGCCCTTTTTACTTTGGCTCGGTGGGCTAACCAGGGCGTGGTCGTGTTCCAGGGGATGAGCGGACTAGGTGTTTCCAGTTCC
>MU226477.1:779596-813271 GCA_018584345.1 Thuja plicata
TATTTCTCCTTGAGAATTCGAGAAGCTTCAGCTATCGAATTAGAAATCTGAGGACGGAAACCTTCAGCATTTCTTGGTGGATTGGACGGAAACCCGATTCATCCCGGTGCGGATTCACTTCAGAGTTCGCCATTGTTTCATCAGGTTCTTGATTAGCCGATCTCACTATTACTTTTGTATTTAAGTTTGGATATTGTATTGTTTGGTTTTTGTATTGCTGTTGTATAATACAAAACCATATTTCTGAAGTTTTCATGAGAATGTACTTGCTGGTTATTTAAATATATATATATCTGCTGGTTATCGTTCTGGGTTCGACGATTATTTGCATGTTATTGTCTATTTTAAATCTGCATGAAATTAATGGGGAAAAATCAGTAAATGGCCGGTTAGGGTCATTACAGTTTGCAAGGTGTTGTCTTCAAAACTTATTGCCATAGGCATTACAATGGTATCTAGTTTTAGCTTTGTGAGCTAACCACACTTCAAAACAAACAAATTTCACTGCTATCCTATGTTACCCCAGGTTTCTGAGACGGGGGACGGGGAAACGGGTTTCCAGGATGGATTTTTTTTCCCAGAGCAGGGGATGGCAAGGGACGGCAGTGGGAACAGCTATATAAAAAAATAGGGAAAATTTTAAATATTCATATGAAAACATGGATAAAGCATGCTTATTTAAATTATAGAACCTTAACATATAATGTTTGTGTTAAATAATTTAAGTTTCGAGTTCACATGAGAGTGAAACTCAAACAAATTATCAAAACTGAAACATTAATTTTATGGGACAGCCAGGGGACGAGTTTCCGGAAGTTTCCGAGTTTCCAGGATGTCTTCGCTTCTAGTGCGGGCCAAATTATGTCGGAAACGCGTCCCCGGGTAACACTGCTGCTATCAGAGTATGTTGACATGATCCAACAAGTTCTAGGTGGTGGCAGATGTTTTGGGGTTTACAATGGGTGTGATGTGAGATATACAAGCTCATATAGTCAGATCAAAGACCATTTGTACGGTACTCCTGGAATGGGCATCAAAGCTTGCCTAGGCAAGCAAGCTGTACCCATGCCAACATCTGAAACACTGAAATATATTAGACAGTAAAAGCAAATGCTCATAGAACAATTCATCATGTGGCTAGGAAAGGATCTCAAACATGAGGCCCTCTCCCCCATCTATTCTTGATGTTGTGATAAGTTGTGGTCATGCCACAAAAAAAGCCTACTTCACATAAGAAAATGAGACCATTGTAAGTGAAATTTCAAAATGAATCCCAAAAGATTGTCAATCAACATTGCATGATGCATTAATGCAAACAAAGTTGTCTTCCAATGTTCACTTGCCATGTTGGCAAAAAATAGTAAGCAAAATTAATGAGGCTCCCAAGGGGTATAAGGGCTTAAATTATGCAAAGGAGTGTAGCACCTTACTGACGAAGGAGGTGAAACTTGTTGAAAATTCATTGAAGCACATAAAAAATTCATGAAAAGAGACAAGGTTGTCCATCATTTCTAATTGATGGAAGGATACAGACCTTAATCAATGCAATTGCAATGTCTAATAAAGTAACTATTAGAATATATATATCCTTCAGTTAGTTAGTTTCTATTTTTAATGGTCACTCTAGATTTCATTAATATCTTGTAAATAAGTTCTTTCTATTTCTCGAATGTTTCTTTTTAGAAACATCTTGTTTGCACATTCTATAAGAACGTTTCCGTTCTTTGTTAATAAATATCCCATTATTCTATCATTTGGCTTGTGTAACATGGTATCAGAGCTAAGTTTTTAATTTTGTTCGAAAAATTTTATAATTTCATTTTGAAATTATCCGAGCACCAAAAAATTTCGAAATTATTTTTCTGTGGGATCTTCAAATTTCTTTTTGAGAAATTTGTTTGGGTTGTTTGTTTTTTCATCTGCAAATCCGTCAAATCTATTTTATCAAACCTATCTAGGGTTTTCTGTGCAAAATTTATTCTGCATTATTCTGCGTTGTGGTTTTAGGTCGTTACTTTTTTTGCAGCTAAATCCGTGGCTTCCGTGGTCGTCTTTTTCTCTAGTGTTTTCAGCTTGACGAGATTTGTGGCCCTTTAAAACGACAAAGCTCCTCCATTTTTTTATGCATCTGCATGAGCTTTCTGCAACGGTTTTTTTCCTCTGAGCGACGTTTGTTTCTCCTTGTAACTCGTCGTCATTCCTTCTCTGCAACCCGCACAACATTTCCCCTCTACAACGGCGTGATCTTGTTCCTTTTCGGTCTACAGACCTATTTTTCTTCTTCACGGGTTCTGCAACTTTTGCCTCCATCCATCCGTGTTTTTCACCTCTTTTTGTGGTTGTCTAAGATCAATTTTTGCCGCCTAGGGTTTTCCCAAAAACCTCCATTGTTTCTTTGCAGCCAGGACTTCAATTTTCTGCCATTTATTCAGCATTCAAAGATCTTCAACATAGGCGACTAGGGTTTCTTGTGAATAGTCCCTTTTCTTTAAGTTTGTTTGAAGATTCTTTTTGGGTTTTTCGAGCTCTTCTGGGTTGTTCGCAAAATTTTCTGGGTCTACCGTCAAATTTGCCTCGAGGTCCGTGTCAACCATCTGCTATTCAGTCTCAAAATCTGCACTAGTTCTCTACCTCAGACTTGTTCTACTTCTTCCTCGATATTCGCGCATGTACTTGGTCAACATTTTTTGACCTCAGTTTTCGTGATGGCAACTTCGACAAATATTCTGCTCGAGGGAAGTCATAAATTCAACGACCAGACTACAACACTTGAAGCAACGCATGCTCACAATATTTGAGTATCACATCATTGACAAAATTGTTCTTAGAACCAAACACGTCCTACTGCAGCAGGTCCTGACCAGACGAAGTTTGATGAGCAAAACTGTGAAGCTGTCATGCTCATCAAGTTGTCTATCATTGATGATCAGCTTCCTCAGATACCTTCCGACAAAACAACTGCCGAGATATGGGAGCACCTGAAGACGTTGCATGAGACGTCCGATAAGAGAAGAGCCTTTTTTTAAGAACATACTCTTCTCTATTGTCATGGATGAGAGGAAATCTCTCCTGGATCACCTTAATTGGATTAAGGAAATCTGTGACCAGTTAGAAGCTATCAGGCAAAAGATGGAGGAAGAAGACATGGTGGTCATCACCCGAGCATTTTGTCGAAACACTCAACATCACCTCCACTAGTGTTGATTTGAAGTTCACTGATCTTTGCCCCAAACTTTTGTAGTAGGATAGGTGGAAGTAGCAGTTTGACAATGGTTCTTCCGCAGAGCAAGCTTTCACAGCCAAATCCTTTCAACAGGATAAAGGCAACTCTCAATCTTCTCGGCTTTCCCACCAACAACCTCCTGCTTAGTTCTCGAATGGTCAAAGAAGAAAATCGTGCAGTGCAATTACTGTCACAAATTTGGTCATATGAAGTTCAAGTGCCAAAAACATTTGGTTGTCAATCTAAGCAAAGTGCTTCACAGCCAACAACACAAGTTGCAAAGCATACTGACCAAAGCAACTCTGCTTTTTATGCCTTCTGATATTCTGGTTTAGTTAATCGATTGACCATTAAAGGAGGGTATTAGAATAAATATCTCCTTCAGTTAGTTAGTTTCTATTTTTAATGGTCACTCTAGATTTCATTAATATCTTGTAAATAAGTTCTTTCTATCTCTCGAATGTTTCTTTTTAGAAACATCTTGTTTGTACATTCTATAAGAACGTTTCCGTTCGTTGTTAATAAATATCCCATTATTCTATCATCTGGCCTGTGTAACAGGAACTGTGTTCTTGAAAGATGTGGATTGTGAAGAGTAGATGACAGATGCACAATTTATTGTTGACATCATCGTAGGAGCAATTGAGAAAGTGGGGCCTACTAACATTGTCCCATTCATAACAAAAAACACAACAAATTGTAATGTAGATAGAACATTGGTTGAGGTCCATTATTTGCACATCGTTTGGACACCTTGTGTTGTTCACTTGCTCAACCTAATGCTACAAAAGACTGGCAACAAAATTAATCTAATCAAATAGATGTGTGTCAAGGCCGAAGAGATCTAAATGGTCATCACCAACCACCAAATGTCATAGTGCATATTCAAAACATTCTCATAATTGGAGTTGTTGACGTGAAACAATATATTTATATAACTTAAGAAATTTATTTTTTAAAAGAAAATCATGTCTTTTCTCTTTTATTTTTATTTTTATTTTTAAATAGGTTGTTGAGACTCAATTTACCATCGACACAATTGTCTTGAAACAACGAAGGTTCCAAAGACGCTTCGAACATGGTCATCAACCAACTTTGGTCCATATAGAAGCAATCAAACAATGAGGGAGGCAAATTTTAAGCAAATGATCCCAGATGACACTTAGTGTGATTCTGTGGAATAACTTATTAAATTTCATCGAAGCTCATTTTGCACAAATCCATTATACTAACATGGAAAAGTTATATTTGGAATAAGTATGTGAAGGTGTCAACACAATGATTGAAGAAATAAATGAGAGCGAGATCCTAAAGAAACTTTCTTCAAATAGGTGTAATTGATTATAGTAGAGTGATAGAACAGGATAACCACCCCACTACATCTTATTGCCTTTGAATTGATTCCAAAATGTCGCTATGCTAAAATCCTTGCTCCATTGATGAGAGTTGCACCATATGGTGACTTGTAAGTTAGCTAAGGATACATGCAAGCATATGCTAGACTCTTCAATAATGCTGATTTGGAGGATGTAATCGTGAAGGAGTATAACGGTTGTGTACACCCCAAAATCAAAGTATTTATTTTCTTTGTGAAAAGCTTAAGAAGGATGCTCACAATTGATGGTACCTACACAGCCAAGCATTGCAACACCTAAAATCTCTTGCAATCAAAAGTTTATCACAAGTTATTTTATTTTTATCTTAAAACATTTTAAAGTTTGAAATTCAATTTATAAGTATATAGGTTTAGTTCACTAATTGTGCCTCAATGGGTTGCTAATTCGTCTTCATTTGAGTAAAATTGAAGCACACACTACATGTTGTATTCATTTATTGAACAGCGCATTGAAAAGCATAGGAAAGATAGGTGGATGAAGCAAGTGATGACAAAAGCTAGATATTTAGATGTTCATTTGCAACCACCACACCTCATTTGCTATATTGGAGACTTTTCTAAAGATGAAATTCCTCACACCTATGGAGATGAGGCATTTTAGTTATTTTATTTTGTTAGAGAGAATGCTTGACGTGCAAGAGCCTTTATGATTGACGAAGGTTAATTCAAAGTGGAGTAGATGGCCTACTACAAATAGTGCTAAAGACAAAGCTATCAAACAAAAAGATTCTTGATGACAATTGGTGATTCACTATGAGGTATTAATAAATTCCTGATTTATTGTTTCTACATTTCTTAACTTGTCATTTAATTGTTTGTTAATGGTCAAACAATTACTGCAACAATATATGATTGCTGTCCTGCAATGACTAGTAAAAGAATACCGAAAAAAATGTATTGCAACATGTCCAATACAACCTCCGATCTAACAAGTTACAATATTGAGATTGATATCTCTTTCATACTAAGTTGTTGGTTCTGATACAGGGTCAGATAGAGGTACGAGGTTTTGGTAGGCTGGTACAACAATTCTTTTTCTTGGGTATGTTGTATCACACACACACACACCAAAAAAATAAAAAATACAGAATTGGAAACATATTTGGCAGTATGATACTTCATCATTGATCAATGGCAGTGATAAATGTTAATTGATAGTTAAAAATTTCAATATTATGTCATGTGTTATATATGTCTAGGACAATTCAAATGAAAAACATTACAATTACAAATTCTGAAATAAACACAATAAAAAATTTGTATATTGGTCTTCAATTTTCATCAAAAGGATGTAGATCAAAGTCATCATCTAGCTCAACATCATTGAGCCACAAGCAAATGGAGTGTCAATCCCACTAGGTACATCATGTGTAAGAGCCTTGTCATCTTATGTATGGACTAGAGCAAGCTCTACAATAGATGCATCCAAGTTGGTACACCAAAGGGCTATATTCCAATTCCTTGTTGCCCCTTACTTGTAGTTATCTTGTCTATTTGATAGGAAACACAAGTAGGAATTAATATAAAGCAAGTCTTCTCTATTTTTGCAGCCAACTAGTTACGCTTCACCAAGTGAATAAAGAAGTGTGTTACAATTTTATTCAACCGAAGAACTTGCAACCGAAATTGGAGAGAAAATCAACACCACTTAAAAAATTAGCAAAATGAAGTTAAAGGATGGTAAGTACTAAATATTTCAAATGCTAAAAAATAATAAATAAATAGATGCTTACTTGTAATAGAATCTTGATTGCAAGAGGTTGGAAGAACAAATAGTCTTGTTCATGGAGGCACCACCATGGCACCATGTACAAGTATCTTCCCTGCATTGATCTTGTAGAGCACAAATACTATGGTCTCTTCTTGAGATGAAACCTGCCAAACTCTTTCCTAACATTATCCACCAATTATGGACCTAAGAAGATTCTTCGGAACGCTAACTTGTATCCATTAGCGACTTCACTATCTCTACATGGTGCAATCCTCTCTAGAAACGAAAGTATCTTTGTGCTCTGGTATTTGGGGGGTAATGCACATGTAAGGAGATGCAATGGAGTGTTCATCTTGTTCTAGCAATGATAAATGATTTTTTCCACACTTCAGAAGAAAATTTATCTCTTTTGTGCTATTATTACCTTTATTTTTCTACATGGAGTCAATGCAATCATAGATTCCCCCCAAACATGATCGATCTATATCAGAAAACTTGATCATACTCGTGATAGGCTTAGTGAAACTCAAAACATAGTCCACACAAGCCCACCAATCTTTGTTTAGGATCAATGACTAGACCTTTTGGCCCCTTTCTAGATTTGATTGCTTCCAAATACTCCACTCGTGGCTAATGAATGGTGTCCAATGCCTCTCACACCTTCTTAAGTCATTTTAAAACAATCGTGTGTAATGCAAATTGACTTTCAACAACCTAATGTTGTGTTAAAAATAAACTACTCACACATTAAAATATAAGTAAACACAACACAAATTAAATTTCAAAAACAAATTAAATTAAATTTAGCCCCAAAAATTTCAAATTTGAGAGTATTGAAAATGCCTTTTGACATATGATGGTTGGTCACAAACACTTCGATCTCCTCACCATCAGTGTATATAGCTTTTAGACACTCTACTTGAGTTCCATTTGCTTGCATCACCAAGTTAGGGGCATGTACAGTACATGGTGTCCAAAAAAATGCACATACCTCTCTCAACCAAAGCATCTATGGCCAGACAATGTTTTACATTTTCCATAATGATTTGGTCAACATATTTAAGACCCACAGCCTCTATGACTCAACGAGGACTTAAGAAATGAATTATGCATCCTTGATTTGCCATCCAGAATCAATGACCACATTGTCCCTTTGGGGGACACTAAAGTAATATATATTAAAGGTCATTTTTTGCAATCTTTCCATCCATAAAAAATAACAGACACTCCTTTTTCAATCCAAGAATCCATAATTGGTTTGAATGATGTCTCTACAAAAAAAACATTTTGCCAATAAGAATAAGGTGGTGCATACCTTTTCATACCCAAGACCCGTAAAACCAAAAGGTGAATTATTGATTGTCGTCATCATTTCCCGTCAATCTTGCGATCCCACGAAGTTGAAAAGAAGACTATGGTATAAATACAACATGCAATGTTTTCTTCTACAATGTCTCTTGTTTCATTCTAAAATTCCTTAACCAATGGGCAACCTTTTGTGGGAAGAAGGATCTTCTTCTTGGATAAAGGGAGTCTCCAAGAAACAAAGTTGGGAGGTCATTATTGAATCTATAGGTGCCTTCAATGATGTTTTCCTGGCTAAAGCTTGAGATTTTAGTTTCTCTCTCATGCATAGCATCAACTTATTCTTGTTCTTTAATGAGTGCCATAATCTTTTCTTTTGGCAACCCCTTCTTATTTTGCCCTCCACATATTCTAATTCCACATCCACTTATAGCACATCGGTGAAGTGAGCTTTCACTAAACTACATGAGCTCTTAAATTGGATTTAGCACTCGTTAAAATTTCAAATAAAAACCCCACATCCTGGAAGTTGATTCAACATTGTAACATATTTCCATAGAGGAGATGCTTGATCAAATTTAAATTGTTTGTTTTCTCAACGCCCATTGAACTTGAACTAGTGGCCATCCCAACAATATTGCAATTTGCTATTAAAAAAAATTATAAATTAAAAAATGCAACCCTACAATATGTATAGAATAATTTAAAAAAACAACAATAAAAATTTAAAAAAAAATCTTGAAACTTGTTTTCTCCAAAAAAAAAAAACTTTTTTTTTTAAATTTGAATAGTTTTGAATCCGGGTTCCCCTTTCTTGGGTCGTTGCTTTGAACCCGAGGCATAGAAAAGTTCTCGAAGTATCTACCTACTTGCTTGTCATAATCCCACATCGAAATGTATAGAGCGAACGGGTTTGTTGGACGACACGACGGGACAAGAACTACTATCTATAGCTACTTAATTAAAAAATTGAGAAAAATTGTTTAAAACATAAAGAATTGGTTAAAATACTTATCCCAAATGAATAGATCTCTTTTTTGCAAGCTATATTTCACCCCCTTGGCACTTTGTGATCATCAACTCCATCAAAAATAACCAGCTACCTTTCAAAATGAAAAAAGGCTTAGCAAAAAGAAGTTTGTGTGAAAGAGTCGTGTTTGTAGAATGAGAGGCATATTTTAGGTTTTAAGTTGCTTTTAGGTTTCTTTTTATTTTTTTATTTACACAAATGGCTTTTTAAGTATTTTTGGCAATCTTTTTTGTTGAAATGTCCACGAGAGAGCCTAGGAGTGCCCAAGTGTGGCCAAAGAGCATCCCAGCCACCCTGAGTTCCCTATGGGTATGTTAGATCCACAAGGTACTCAAGACTGCAAGGAAGCTCCTTGGCCACTTCCAAGGTGCTCCCATCCCTACCCCCACGCTTGGCCCAATTGTGTATGGGTTTGGGCCTCATACACAAGAACCCAATAACTTAGCTTTCATACAATATTAGCCATGATCTATGGTGCCAACGACACCATTTTCTAATACAAAAATTAATCAATTGAAAAAGTCATCCACGCCTAGTACATATTGGTGATATGATTATGGTCATCCTTAATTGATTGGAACACTTGTTGCTTACATATAGTTGCTTAGTCCCTCCTTTGTTTCCCCAACAAGGTATGATAATTTTGGCTATGTAAGAAGCTGTCTATGTAAGAAGCAGTAGATTTGAAGTGTTACTAAATAGATATCAATTGACTCAATCATAGATGTATTGTCTCTAGATAACACCAATGCAAAACTGCTGATAGGGCAATAAGCTTTGCCCCAATGTGTAGATGGATTGAATGCGCATCCAAACTGCTAACAAACTTGTTGTCTATGGTATCTCTTAGATGTAAATATGCCAGGTCACCATCCCAGTTAATGGAAGAAAAGTATTTACCCCTATGTTGATGCCAAATTTGCTCTCGAGTGGTGTTCTGTATTGTGGTAAATAATGCTTCTTTAGGCCTTTGACTTGCAGTGCCAATTGGCCTTCAATGGTTCAACAAGTGACCTGACAATGATAATTCAATAAATTTGCTTGCAAATCTTTCTCCTACCTGAAATATTTTGGAAAATAAACTCTTATCACTGAGCTGCAATTCCTGAATGGAGATTGCCAAGAAGAGGATAGAGTTTTTGTCCTAACCTCTAAAAATGCTTTTGTTCTTGTAGGCATGAAAGCTTGAATTCAATCGAATATGAATATGGAAAATCAGATGATCAAAATGAATAGTTGAAGCTTGTAAATACACCTTCCTCAATTCGGATACATGGACCCTATTTTGGTACGATAATCTGAAATTGCATTTATTATTCTTTTATTTTTATATTTTATTTATTTATTTATTTGTTATAGTTACTGGGTTCTTCTATTAAGGCCTGAGTCTTGTACCAGTACAGTTTTGGCACTGGTTCTTCTTTGGAGCGTGGGACCCCAAGAAACCTGGGCACCTAGGAAGTACTCAAGGGTGGTACCCAAGCAAATGTACCAAAACATGTGCCTGCATATGAAATAAAATATGCATTACTTATAAATTCTCATCAAATCTCTGTATGAATATATCAAGGGAATCTCTGTATTAAGCCTTTAAATATTTAGAAGCAAAATATTAAGTACCTAAGACTATGTTTGATGCTCCTGATGAAGAAAATATGAAAAATCGTAATTTGAATTTTCATTGTGTAATAACATTTTGAGACTTGAATTTTCATTTTATTTTGAATATGATATATGAGGTATTTTATTGGCAATTATGGATTTATGAGTATCACTCTTCTTTCTATATTTATAACTTCGATGTTTGAGCATTTATTATTTATATAGAGATTTATCGTATATGTGTGTGTACCCAAAGGAGTTTTCTTTGCATACACGCGTACCCAAACCCTGTACTTGTACCCATACCAGCACTAATTGACAACTTTGAATTTTTAAGTAGTGTTGAAAAACACTTTACTTTTCATAATTATAATAATAGTAATTGATTTTGGGAAAAGGGGACATGGCACTTCATATGGCAGCCTTTGCTCTAAATCCAAATTGTATGTATTGAAGGTTCCTACGTTGCCAACTTGTGATGATGAAGAGATGAAATTAGGGTTAATGAAGGTTCTTTGTAAAATAAATTCAAGTGAGAAGTTGGTTATACTACACTCATAATGGCTTGCCTTCACTAATCTTTATAGTCCAATATTTAGCAAACTAGGGGCAAAGATAGAGCTACGTTAGCTCAAACTAACCCTATTGGATGGCAAGCATGGCATGACAAGGATACATTGGAGTTGAGGATGCTTTCCATTCATCTCCTTTCACATGTTGTTAGTTCCTCAATTGCGAAGAGTGATTGGTCCACATAGAACTTCAACCACTCTATCAAGAGGAATAGGCTTATGTCTATACAAATGGAGAATTTGGTGATTGTGTAAAACACCTTACAAATAAGGATCACCGAACTTCAAAGTATTAATAGGTTCCAACTTTACACTAGGATGTTGAGCCCAAAGATGCAACCAGATTGATGAGGATATTGGTTGAAGTTCCATTGGATGATGCACCCCTTCACCGTGCCAATGACTCAGAGTTGGATTCCAATTTTAATGCAGTAGTGGCAGATGTCAATTAGGGCCAGCAACATACTTTCTATGTTTTTGACTTTTTGTGGTTATGATTTGCAGCCTTTGGGCAGTTTGCTGTATTTTTAAATTTTATATAATATATAATGTGTACATTGACAATGAATAATGAAAGCAATCAAATTTTGACATTTGTTAATTTGTTCGACTCTCATGTGAACTCTCAATTCAGCTCCAATGTTGTGTATTGAAGATCTATAATTTATATGATGACTCCCTTATCAACATTATCATATGAATATTCGAGATTTCCTTTATTTTAAAATTTTCCGTAAGTTTTATATAGCAATTCCCTTTGTTGTACCCTACCATCCTCAAATGCATCCACCTGTCCCCCTACAGTCCCCGTCTTGGAAACTTGGAGGAACATAAATTTAAATAGAACAATTAACTGAACCACCTTGCAAGGCAGCGTTGGTATCCTAGCTGTTGCAAGTAGCTCTAACTAGCATAATAATGTAGATATACTCTATACCCTTATTCATTTTTATTTTTGATATGGACATTCAATCAAGTTTGGTGACATTGAATGCTCAATAAACTTTGGGATATCCGCCAGGAAATTGATTTTAGTAATTATTCAGACCTCGTCATTATCACATCTTGTTAATGCCTCAAGTCAAGGTCTTTGTCCAGATTTATGATTATGTTAATCTTCTAGTCTACCACTCTGATTAATAACTACACGAAACAGCATAACCATTCCATTCACAAGAAAAGTTGTGCTGCCAAAGGTTCCAAATCTCATAATATTCTTGCTTCTATACTCAGTATAGATATTTATTTAAGTGTTAGTAGACACTCAATAAAATACACTGTAACAGAACAATGCCTAACGGCCTCCAACCCAGTTAAAGGAAGCACCATGGTTTGCACAAGCTCCTGTGTGATTACAAATAAAATATTTAAAACTCACAATAAAAAGTGAAGGTGAAAGGCAAAAAACAGAAATGTACATTGAAGTACAAAAAACTGTACAGATGTATTTGATTTTTAATGCTTTGTGAGTTCTGAGATAAAAAGACCCATTGCTCATCACAACTACTATTTTCTCAGAGTCCTCATCTCACAAAGAATAACAACAGGCAATATGAACAGTTCTTAAATTATAAGTACAGTGCCCCCTTTAGTTTAACAACAATATATCAAGCAATAAATTACTTTTGGTTGACTCTTAAAACAAAATTGCAGGAACCAAAATGATACTGGATATAAGGGTCAACTACATGAATCTGAACTAACAGCGTATTTTACAGAAACTGGTCAGTTGTTGGCATAGGATGACAAGAATCCAATTGGATTCCACTGTAAACATTATTTGCTACATTTTGAGAGAATACATTCATCACAAAGGTCTATTTCATATTTAGTTACTGACATGTTCCTTCAAATAATTGGATACCTTTCAATGACTAACATCTCAAACACATGAACACACTATCTTTTTTTCTATTTGGCAGACTTAATTATCAGATGAATTCAATAAAAGAGAACTGAGTTGGCCTTATAACTTGCAATAAGCATATGTAAATTCAGCAGTTGACAGCAGTAAGCTTGAGTTGCAATTCGAAGCTACAAGAAAGACTCATATCCTTTAGACAAAATTAAAATAAATATGTACTTTGAAAGTACCAAATTAGTGTGGTGTAGTAAAATAGGTTTGCAAAGAAAATTGAAGGAGCAAGTTTAATGTTTAAACAATGAATATTATAATCCATGTACCACACACTAGAAGCTAAAATTAATACACAATAAGGCAATACCATTCTTTAGAAAAAGAATGAAATTATTTGTGCATACCAAAGGCGCCAATACAGTATGCTATACAGGTTGCTAAAGAATCTTGTGCGACCAAGTTTCAACAGTGCATATTATTAATTATAGGACACGTGATATGTATATCTAAAATAAATGTACACGGTAAGAGTGCCAAAGCAGTATGCTAAGTACACAGGCTGCTAAAGGTATAAGCTTGTATGAGTAAGTTTCATGACTGCATGTTAAAGTACCATGCTGCGCTAAAAGCTAAAATATATGCGCGGGAAGGTACAGTCAGCCTTCAGAAAGAGACAGTATAAATGCAAACAGTGGATGTGCCAAAGCAGTGTGCTATAGCACATAGGTTGCCAGAGAATATTGCACTGTACAAGCAAATCTCAATAATGCTTGTTATAGTGCACATACCACACTAAAAGCCTGCCCGTGGAAGATTTCAAGATTGTGGGAGCAACAAGACACTCCATTGACAAACAG
Source organism: Thuja plicata (assembly GCA_018584345.1). Lineage (NCBI taxonomy): Eukaryota > Viridiplantae > Streptophyta > Pinopsida > Cupressales > Cupressaceae > Thuja > Thuja plicata. The sequence continues at coordinate 793,151 of MU226477.1, forward strand.
TAACTCATTTAATTTCTCAAAGTCCTGAAGTTTACAAGATTAAAACTTTAAAAATAAAACAATTTCAAATAAATTCAATCTTTGCGAAAAGCACACAATTCTAGATCAAAAAAGAAACTAGAAATGCATAACAGAGAGTGAATGCTTCTCAATCCCAACACCCTCCCAGCTTCCCAGAAACCACTAAATTTTTTCTTAAAAAAAGTATATCCGTTCTTTCTCATAACAAATTAGACAAGAGTTAGAGATCACATAACCAATTAGTACTTACTTGTGGTTGTTTCATACGAAAAAACTCATGATCTCTTAGTCCATTCTCTGCAGTTCTTTTTTCTTTATATCTTGTCCACTTCTCTATGATTGAACTTGATGCATCTGTCCCAATTTTTTCATCAAATTTGAACTCTCCAAGCCTTGAGAATTTCTCCAGTATATCAACTTCAGCGCAATCTTTTGTTTCACTTGCACAGTTGGCCTCGTTTCCTCCTAATTGCCAATTATGTTTTGAGTTAGCTGTAAAGAAACAGAGAAATTTGTTAGTTTGCAGGGAAGAATGCAGGCTTTCAAAAGTAAATGCAGTTCCCCATCTGCAATTACTGTAATCTCAATATCATCTCCAATTAGTTCAGCGCAGCAATGAATTTTACAAATGATATTAGCCATTTCTTTTAATAAAAGTAAAGAGCATTATATCATATAAAAGGAGGAATTTTCACGGACTACAAAACAGATCACAAGAATGTCACTATTGAGAATTGTCAAAGAATATAAGCTATTCACTATAATAGAGATGCAAGTTGGAAGTCCATTACCTGCATTACCCATGCTTTGTGCCTCTAGATTGTATCCTTTGTGATCCATCAATAAAACCCCATATCCAGAATCAAAAAAAGCTCCATTTGTCATCTGTATTTCAGTCTTCATATTTCTCCTGTCAAAGGCAGCAAATTCTACACCATCTGATTTCTGTGCCCCAAGGCTATCCCCTAGAACTTCTGTAACATCACGATTAGAAGTTGTAACTTCATCGGCACTGAACCCAAATGATGCCCTATATGCTTCAATCTGTTCCATGTCTGGTTTATTGGGTTCCATGTGCCAATTCTGTTGTGCATCTTCACCATTATCACAGAAATCATCTTTTTCTTGGGAAGAATCAAACTGTTTTCCTCCAGACTGACATGTTGGCTGGGACTGATCCAAGCATAACCCTGCCGACTTGGTAGAGTCAAAATGACTTGAATCTTGTGACAACACAAAAGTTCTAGGGGAGGGAATGTCATGGTAAAACTTGGATGGTTCATACTTGTATAAGGTGTCTTGACCAGCCAGGGATGCATTCCAATGTCCAGGATACTCAAGTTCGGGAAATGGTGAACCAGAACCTGAAACTCCCGGTTTTGGTGATACTAGTTGACTAGCAGGACTCCCAGGATATAGTTGGTATGCAGCTTGAAGATCACTTGTAGCAACATAACCTGATGTTGTATAGGGAGAGCATGAAAAAGTCACACCATTCTCCTTATTGACAGTTTTAACATCTAATGAAGATGCAAGTAATTGAGCGAAAGGCACATCCGGGGATGAAGGAGTCGTGAGATGAGCTAATTCAGGTGGGGGAGTTAATGGAGCAGTTGAAGGTTCGGTAGTAAATGTTGAGAAAACAGGAGGTGATACCAGTTGAGTCTCATGTGCATATGGTCCTGTGGCAAACATGGTTGATGTTGGTCCACCAGGTGAACAAACATTGGCAGACAGAGACAAGAAAACATTTGGTGACTGAACAGAAGAAGGATTGCCTGAATTTGTAAATGAAGCTGGGGAAGAGGGAGGCGCCAGTAAGGATGGATTTAAACCTGTGGGTTGATTAGTAACACCAGCTAGTTGAGCTCCATTTCCTCGATTAGCTGATGTATTTCCTTCTGGAGTACGTGATGCTGGCACAATCCGACATGCTCGTTTCTGTGTTCCAAAACATGATAATCCTTTCCAACAACCTATCTTCCATCTTCTATGCTGTTACATGCACGCATAACAGGATTCAGAATGACAAACTTGAAAACCCATGACAATATAATTTGTGGATCAAATAACATGAAACTTATCAAACAAATATAAATAGAAACTAAGAACCTAAAAGCCTCTTCTTGGTAAGGAAAAGAACAACAGTATTAGAATGATCAAGACCTAGCGACCACAGAAATAAAACACAAAACTAACATGCTGGGAAGTTCTATTGGAGCAAAAGAGAAAATGTCTCAAAGAGTCCATGAAGTTATAAGTACATTTTCAAAATATGATTTAGGAAACGCCAACATACAATCAGTTTAAAATATTCACGAAAGTAAACCCAATAAAGGGATTTCAGGTTGATTTTTTTGGGGTAGGTAATTAGTTGGATTAGGGCCCACTCCCGATCCCAAACCGGCATTAACACAGTTTGGGCCAAGTGGGGATTTGAACATTGGTTGCACCATTAACAGTGGAACCAACAAACCACTACACCACAAGATGATCCCCAGGATTGATTTTAATTTTATGCACTTCTTCCCTTTCACTATTTATGTGCAATGCAATGTTAAAAAGTTAAAAACCCAAGTATCCATACCCTATTCCTGTTAAATCTGGATCAAACACAAATTAGAAAGAATATTTGATAAGATCTTGGATGTCCCCCGAAGCCTGACATGATACAGCCTATTATAATTCTTTTATTATACTGGAGACAATAAATCTAAATTTATCATAAAGCTCCCCACATACCCAAAGGTCTTATTTGAAAGGTCCCAATAAGACAATCAGACGCAGAGGAGACCACAGAAGGCTACAAGGGCTCAATAATCATGAAAAGCAATGTGTACAAAACCTTGGTAGCAACTTGGACTTCCACTTAAGGCTGATACATATAAAAGAACCTCTTCAGATTCTTAAAAATCTGCTTGTCAAATCCCTGAGACCGTGTCAAGTCTCTTTCCTCATCTGTTCTAGAAAAAGAATTACATTAAAAAAATGTGGAATTGAAAATGACAGAATTTGTAGGAATGCAACCCTGACAAATGTCCTCCATCTAAGGAAATATTTAATATTCAGGTATCCAAATCTAAAGAAATCCCCTTAAGGGTTGGTTTTCATTACATCTCACAGAACTAAAAGATAGTACAATCATTGAGGAATTTCTCTGGCATCTACAGTCAAAAAGCCCTGTCTAGTTTCCCTAAACGATTCTACTTGTCACCTTATACATAGACATAGCATGGTGAGGTATATTTGAAATCTCAAAAGATTAACTGCCAGAATCTAGCTTAAAACAGAGCTTATCTCAAAAGGCTGAAGCATATACTCCCCTTGTGTCTCAAAATTCTGAAACTGGATTATAAGTTAACACTTTTTACTCACATACAACATGTTCCAGATTAAACAAGTTAATGAAACTATTAATAAATTGGTCCTAATGTTTGTCCACTGGAACAAAAAGGCAGACTTTCACCTAAAATAAATTACCTCAACTAGCAGAGGAAATGTTTGGTTACCCCTTTTCGAAGACAAAACCCAAAGTTCCTCTCATCTGGAAGTTATAGGGGATGTAAAAGAAACCATGAAATTGAAAATCACACAGATACTACAAAGTCTATTAAGGAGAAATACTCTGCATAGATATGCCATGAATCCCACAGGAAAATTAAAATTTAACATGTGAAGCCTAACAGACGGATATTATTGATTCCTCAGGCTTAAACAGATGAATTCCCGAGCTGTTTTCAGCTGTCTGCATTCCAATCAAAGCCACATACACATCCACTTTGGAATAGCTCTACAAGCTAAGAGTACGATGTGACTCAAACATTGTCCCCTATAAATTCCACAAATAGTTGACTTGAAGCTGACTTAAACCAGCTGATCCAGAGATCAGAGCTACCACAGTACCGAGATGCATGTAAACTGTAAACCATACACATTAATTGTAGGAAACTGGAAGAAAATAACACCCAAAAATAAAACTAACTACCAACAAATGCAGACTGAAATGAAGTACTGATCTCGGAACCCAATTCTGTAAAAAGTCCAGTAATCACAGATACCAGTGTGCCAAGACATGTAACACACACGAAGGCAGTCTAGGCAGTCCAATTACCAAACTTACACTTAAAAATAGGTGAGATCTGTAGCTCAATTCTACAAAAATTTCACCACTCATAGTTTACAAGGGGACAGATTCACTAGACAGCTTAGCTACAAAACTTACCATATGCCTAAACAAAGTCGAAAACATACATTGACAGTGAGCTTATAATAAGTCGAAGTGTCCAACTTGAAAGTTCAACCAAAAACGAAAAAAGAGAAAACAACCAGTGGATGGATATATTGAACAAAACACCGATCTAAAGTCCAATTCTGCAAAATGTACAATTCCAGCTACGGTTTACAAGCCTAATAGTTATCAATGAAATGTATAACCTAACTTATATTAAACTATAATATCAAAATAAATCTAAAATATACACAGACAGTGTCCCTACAAGAAGTCAAACTCTCCAACTTTGCAAGCACAGCAAAATAAAAACACCCAAAAGGGGGAAAAGGAAAAAAACCACTAGATGCAGACTAGAAATCAATCACTGATCTACAACACAATTCTGTCAAATGTAGCATCCCATCAAAATTTCAAAAACCCTACCCGGAAACAAAAAAGCATTCCCACAAAATATCTTCTGACAGGAAGCTCTTCATCACAAATCTCAAATTCCCTTAACCAACACCTCCCTCAACTTATGCAACAGTAGTTCCAACGGTCATCTACCAAACCCACCAAACATACTGAACAAAATGTGCCCACAAGAACCACATAACAAACAAGCACGAACTTTAACACTAGGCCAAAAAAAAAAAAGGCAGATGAGAAAGTACCCGTTCCGGAGTTGGGTATCGGGGGTCAGCCGAACTGATAGCAGTGGCAGCAGCATTCAGTGTATTCGCTGCGCTACTGCTGCTTGCATTATGGTTGGCCATGGTTAACTTCCTCTTACATTTCTCAACACATTACACCAAAGTTTCTGTTAATTCCGACAGCTCTATTCTTAAACACCCAAAAAGCTCAAATCCTCCACCTCTCTCTGTCGTTTGTATTTCTCCTCAAAATTTGCAGAGGCGAGATCTGTAGCTCGAACCTCAGGAACCCAATCGGCCGTTAAACACACTGGCTTTGCAAGCAACCGTTGTGACGTAGAGAGCTGAGCAATTCCAACGTGGGGAGAAATAGTGAACGTGCGATCGGACGGACCATAAACACGAGCTCTTAGGATCTACGCGGAGTTTAACACGGATACAGACAGTGTTATTGGGTGTGTGAGTTTTTTTGGAATTTCCTTGTCTTAAAATTTTTTTTTGGCAAGCAGAGCAGATGAAGAAGACGACATTTAAAAGGGCACTTGGGTATTGGCCCCACAAACCTATGACTGTTCCTTGATTACTAAGCTATCATTCCTCTTGATAAATATGGAAAAAATCATTAAAAAAGGACTTGCTCCTTGTCGCCTGTATTTCTTTTCTTGAAATTCCTCAATAATGTTCTTGGTATTGTTCAAAAGAAAAAGAGTTTGGGTCATTTCAAAGGGAATAAAATTACATTCACAACATTATTTATTGTGGATAAATGTCTGTTCAGTATACAGAGCTAATGCATCATCTCTCCTCTTTCTTGTGACCTGTTATGTGATAAAAGTAGTGTTTTGATGGAGATAGTGAATTGATATGGTTCTAGGGAAAGTAGACTTGGTGAGAGTAAAGGAAAAGTGAGGGTGAGTTGATTCGTTGAGTGAATGAGAAGGTTTGAGGTGGGTCATTGTTGGAATAGTTGGATTCTATACATGGCCCCATTGGGAGAGGACAATGTGTGCTTTTAGGGGAGCAATGTATATCATTATGTGGGAAGATCGTTATAAACATTCTCCATCCCTTGGACAGCAAGACAATTGCCCATGTCACCTGATAACGAATTGCTTATTGGGCATCTAGTTTCTAAGGATTTGGAAATGGGAAAAGCACAAATGCATAAGGAGAAAGGGTCTATGTCCTTTCTTAGTATAGGTCGATGTATATCCATTTCCAATGCATGTGAGTTTATGATGTAGTAGAATATAATTGAATATGGTTATACGTTTTAGGAGTTTTCTTCTTGTAAAATGAAGTAGGCTACGAAGTTTTCGATATTTAAAGTTGTTTTAGTTTTTGTATTGTCTATTTTTAGTTATTTATTTTAATGATTAATTAATTAGTATATTTTGTTTTTGAATTCAATTGTGTAGAAATTATTTTTTTACAATTTTTTTCATTTTGAGAATGGATTATTGAGTTTGATTTGAAATGTTGGTGCAAATAATTTCTATGAAGTTGAATGGAGAAGCAAAGCACACTAATCATTATGGATTGTAGAGATCTAATGTCTCATTGATAAATTCATGTTTTTGTAGATTTAAAAATGAAGTGCTTATGTTATTTAATTGTTCCAATTGGGTAAAAGATATGTAATCTCTACTACCATTTTTCTTTTTTCTCTTTTATCTACATATTTTACATCAAAAAAATGTTAGGATCATGTGTAAATTTTATCAAAACACAAGATTTAACAAAGTTCAACTTTTCGCGAGTTGCAAGCTTTTTTAAAATTTTGAAATGGTGGTCTTGTCTGGGGGGAGTCTTCCCCCCTCCCCCGTACGGTGACCCCCACCCGGATTCTGCTACCGGTGAACTGGTTGTGAGTCTGCAAAGGTTTCTACGACAAGTACTTCAGATTCCTTGCCAAAATCGCCCCCCAAGGCTGACTGGAAAGGTGCACTAGTAGGGGGCCCCAGGGGCAGTCTGGAATCCATTTTGGTTGATTTTGCTCTCATGGAGGAAGGAACTGAAATTACCCATCCCGGACTCTGTTGTGGACAGAACCATGGCAGATATGAATCTGGCTATCGTGGGTAGATTTTTCCACTTCTAACCCACCATTGATATGGTGAGGAAGTGGGTGGGAACCCAATGGAAACTCAAAGGAAGCGTGGTGGTTTCGACGATGCCAGGAGGTATGTTCCTCTTTAGATTCACTGCTTCGAAAGATCTTTCTTTCGTCCTCTCAAGATCTTGGTTGTATAGAAAACACTTCCTCACTCTTGCTAATTAGAAGCCAGGCTTCGATCCATCTGTTGAGCTCAGTAGAATGGCATCAGTCTGGGTGTGCTTACTTGGCCTCGCCCTTGAGTTCAAGGACGAGCATGTTATCAGGTGGATTGGGGACTCTTTCAGGCACTATACCTCGGTGGATATGGTTACTCTGACAAAGTCACGCCTATTTTTTGCTAGGTTTTGTGTCAATGTAATGATCAACAAAACCCTACCCAACTTTGTGGTCCTCAAATCCAAACTGGGTCGTTGGGCTCAGGCCATAGTCTATGAGAATGCCACTCTCTTTTGCCAAACTTGTAACTCAAAAGGCCACACAATGGCAAACTGCATGGTTCCCCAACAGAAGGAGATCAAGATGAAGAACATGGCCATTATGGATGTAAATAAGATGGGAGCTTGCAGTCAAACCCCTCTGAATGATGCAGCCCCAATGCAACCCCCCCTATTTTGACGGTTGAGGCCTTGGCTCCTTCTAGGCTCGAAGATGGAGAAATACTACTTGGTACAACCACCACAGGTGATGAGATCATGTGTTCACTACTGGAGATGGCCTTGGACGCAGTTGGTATTTTGGGTCGACATCCCTTGGATCCCTCGATGCCTCTACTAAGTTCCCCTTGTGGTGAATCAATTTCTAGGTTGGTTGTGTGCCCCTACCGGGTGTGCTCTCCCCAATAGCTATGCATGACCCTGTCCTGGCACCTAAGGTGTTGGGCATGTCGACTAATGAGGAGGCTGAATGGCAGACTCATTAGAGAAAAACCAAGAACAAGAAGGTGGATGTTGGCGCTGAGGCAAAGGTGGAAAGACCATTTGAAAGGTACAGAAGACAGAAAAATATTGCAAGGGAGATTGTTGCGGGGAGGCATCTCACCCTCGACCTAAGCCAAAAAGTTAAAATGATTTTTTCTTTCCTGGAATTTTAGGGGCCTTAACAACCCTCAGAATCATTATGTTCTTAGACATTATATTAATGACTATAGGGTTGACATTTTGTTGCTGCGAGAGGTAAAGATGACTTATACTAATTTTGAGAATTTGGTGGGGAGGTTATGATCGAGGCCCATTTCTTCTACTCGGAGGTGTCGGGGGCATTGGGGGAATTGCCACCCTATGGAACCCCTTACATGTTACGGGGGATGCCCTTAGTTTCTCCCAGCACTACCTTGCGGTTACTTTCATAAATAAGGTTGAACAATGACACAACTTTAATGTGTATGCCCCCAACACCCGCCCTGAGAGGAGAGTGGTATGGAGTGGGCTATCCTCCTATTTCCTTGCCCTTAAGGACTCCAAAATTATGGTAGCGGGAGACTTCAACTCCCCCTATTCCCCTTTGAAAAGCTTGGGGGTTTGATGGACTTCACTGACAACATGGGAGACTTTTCTAGCTTTGTTAACAATAATGGCCTCTATGATATGGAAATGAAGGGTAACCCCTTCACATGGTCCAATAACAGGAAGGGCACTCACCTCATCCAGGTTTGTGTTGATTGGTTCTTGGTCTCCTCCTCCTGGGACTTGTGGCTTGCTTCCTCTTTGGTTGTGTTACCCAGGACCACCTCGGACCACAACCCACTCTTGCTCAAATGATGGAAAATCGGTGCCCTAGTCTTGCTCCCTTCAGATATGAGATTAGGTGGGCATCCCACCCTAACTTCTGTGAGAAGGTCAAACATTGGTGGTCCACCCCAGTGAGGGTTTCATCTATGTTTCGAGTTGCAAAAAAAATTGAGATTATTAGGGCAATTTTCAAAGGCAGGAGCAAAACCAACTTTGGGGATATCTTCAAAACCAAGAAGGATCTTTTCGGGAAGCTTGAGGTCCTCCAACAACATATGGCTTATGGTGACCTTTCCCTAGACCTACACAATGATGAGGAAGATACTAGAAAGAACTAGAAGGAAGTCATGGCCAATGATGAAGTCTTTTGGAAGAAGAGATCTTGTGTCTAATGGCTTAAGGAGTGAGATCACAATATTGCTTTCTTCCACAGATATGCCTACAAGCACAAGAAAAGGAATCCTATCTACACCTTTAGGGACAGTGTGGGGTTGGTGGTCTATGATACCAGTCATTAAGGAACCATGGCTACTGAGTATTTCACTCACCTCTTTTATGAGATAGACTCTGAGAATGTGGAGGACCTGCAAGAAAAACTTCTCTCCCACCTCCTGAGGACTGTGACTAATGCTGACAACGACCTCCTCCTCTCTCGGGTATCTGACTCTAAAGTCAAAATGGAAAAATTTCCCATGGGTGCCTATAAAGCCCCTATCTCATATGGGTTCTCCAACGTTCTTTCAAGAATTCTGGGATATTATGGGCCTTGACGTGACTTGTGCAGCTAGAGATTTCATCAGATTGGGCAAGCTATTACAACAACTCAATGCTACCTACATTTTCCTGGTTCCAAAAACAAAGGACTGATCTACTTCTATGGAGGACTTCAGACCCATAAGTTTGTGCAACACCTTGTACAAAATCCTCTGAGATCATTATTAGTAGAATCAAACCCCTACTTGCTAAGATTATCAGCCCTAACCAGAAGGGGTTTGTTCCGGGATGACAAATTATGGATGTTTCTATCACAACTCGTGAAATTATTCATTCAATTGACCATAGTAAAGTTGTGGGGATGACCCTCAAGCTTGATATCTCTAAAGCCTACGACAAAGTCAACTGACTCTTCCTATACAAGGTTCTCTATGTTTTTGGGTTTAATCAGTCCCTCATCAATATTAGTAAGGAATGTGTTGAGACTATTAGATTCTCGGTTCTCATGAATGGCAAACCTGGAGACATGTTTCCCCCGACCAAAGGAATGAGACAAGGGGGATCCTCTCTCCCCCTACCTTTTCATCCTACTAGATGAGGTTCTTGGGTACAATATGATGCAGCTGGTTGAGAATGGAAGAATTCAGGAAATTAAGCCTGCCACCACCCTTCCCCCGTCGGTTATGCAACAGTTTTTTGATGACACCTTTTTCTTTAGTACCTCTTTAGTTATTGAGGGAAGGGTGTGGAAGACCCTTCTTGATGACTATGCCTCTCCCTCTGGTCAGAACATTAATTATCAAAAAAGCATGATTTTTTCTTCAACATTGATTAAATGATACAAGTGAAATTTCTGGACATTCTTGGTTGTCATTTACATGCTCCCGAAAACCTATTTGGGTCTCCCTCTGACAATTAAAGATGTTAAAATAACTTCTAGAACTATATCATTGAGTGTACCCAAACTAATCTTACTGGATGGAAAGGAAACTCCTTAGTAGTATTGGAAAGCTTCAATTGCTCTCTACTTCTTTACAAGGAATCCTGATGTATCTTCTCTCCATCTTCAAAATTTTGGGAGTCATGGCTGACAAACTTGATAAAATCCAGCGCACCTTCCTCTGGTCTGGTTGTGAGGAAAAAAATGAGACTCCCCCTGGTCTACTAGGACAATGTTTTCTTACCCAAGTCTCTTGGTGGCCTTGGGTTACAGAAAATTAATAACCTAAATAGAGCTCTGTTGACTAAGGTGGCATGGACTATGGTCATAGTTTCTACTGACTGGTACAAAATAATGGAAGCCAGATATCTTGATAAGGGCTGCTTCTGCAACTCTACAGTGAGCATGGCAAGGGTTCTGAGATATGGAATAGAATTCTTAATTGTAGGAGCATTCTGGAGAAGGGGTTCACATGGCAGGTTGGAAATGGCAGGGACATCTGGTTCTGGGAGGATATTTGGATGGGTGAATTTATCTTGGGCTCCAGTAGGTTCTCCCAGCTCAAGAATATCCTCACACTTCGGGTGGTAACCATGGTGGATAACTACATTAGCAATGGGCAATTGATGGACCTCCTGCCCCTATTGGTTGATAGGGCTGATCTCACTCTCCCGGTCATTGATCTCTTGAATTTGATGCAAAGGTCTCAAATTCCCTTGTTTGACTGCCCTGATAGAATCCTTTGGTCCCACACTCATAATGGTGAGCTCTCGGTCAAATTGGACTACACCTCATTGATCAAGGAGGTTGCTGACCTAACCTGCTGGAAAAAACTATGGAGCTCCCAACTAATTCTGAAAGTGAACTTCTTCTGGTGGGTTGTGCTTCATGGCAAAATCCTAACTTTAGATAACCTGGCCGAATGTGGAATTAGCATGGCCAACAGATGTAGCCTCTGCAAAAAGGAAGAGGAAATCACCAACCATCTCTTCCTTCAATATGAGTTCTCCTTGGTTGTTTGGGAATTGGTCATCCCCAAACTCAACCTTTCTTTGGTGACTAACAGAGATATCTAGCAATTTTCCACTGGATGACAATCCCCCTCCAAGCACTTGTTGCTCCATCTCCTTTAGAAACAAATCCCCTCATTTCTATTGGAGTATCTGGAAGGAGCACAACAATAGAATCTTCATTGACAATGAGTTATCCCATGTTGAGGTCTTCCACCTTGTCTCTAAGCTTCTGTTAGAGAACCTTTTGATTGCTTGATGTAAGAGCCCGAACCACCCCCCTAATGATGTTGATCTCCACACAGCCAAAAACTGGAGCATTGACAAATGCTTTAATAGATTCAACAACACCAAGCTGCTCAACAGGAAGGCAACCAAATGGCTCCTCCCAAACCCCATTGGAACAAGCTCAATTTTGATGGGGTTGTAAGATGCGGGGGTCAAGTGGGTGGGGGCATTATCCCTGATTATAAAGGGCACTTAATTGCTTCTTTTGTTGGTCTTCTTGTTAACCATATTGTTAACCAGGCTGAAGTTATGGCCCTTCTGTGGGGTCTAAAATTTGCCATAGCAACTGGAAGTAAAAATATTGGGATTGAGGGGGACTCCAAAACCATTATTGAGGTTTTCAAAGGTAATTCCAAGGCTGGGGTGGAAAGTGTAAACTATTTTAAGTGACATCCTTGGTCTCATGGGAAGACTTTAGGAGGTCAATAAGCCACATCTAAAGGGAAGAGAATTTTGTGGCGGATTTCATGGCTACTATTGGTCTTCTGTCGGACAGCTTACGCTACTGGAGGGTTGTCGATCAGCTCCTAAGTCTACTCAAGGCTTAATTAGGCAGGAAGAAAGTGTTGCCAATGAGACTCATAATTATGGTTAAATTCCATTGCTATGGCTGGCCTCAACTTGGCGCGGTTGGGTCCACAACCCCCTCCTTTTCACCACTAGAATTTTGAATTTTGAATTCGACGACTCTGACCCTTGCCAACTGGCCAATGACAGAGATCTTGTACTCACAAGCATGATGAGATGGAACTACAATTATTCTTTATTATGTAGCATTCCCAATATAAAGGAAAGTGGGGTCTTCACGAGGAGTATGTTGCAGTACCTAAGGTCGAAGGGCTTGTCTAAAAATTTAAATTATCGTCAAATCATAAAGTTAAATTTATGGAATTTGCTCTATCTAATGGTTTTTCTTAGATTTGGTGTGGATTTTCATGATAAACTTTACAACTCGCTGAAAGCCCCGCACGTGCCTATACACCTATGTGTCCTAGATGTGAAACTTGGCATGCATTATAATTACTGCCTAAATTATTACAACAATTATAGGTAGATTACTTCTTTACTAAGCTTCTACATTTTCTTAGTCGAGAACTGGGGTTATTCTTCTCTGCACAGGAATTGGTTTAGAGATATTGGGTTGTTTGCTCTTGGTGTGCCTTACCTTCTCTGGAAAGCTCTTGGGTTTGGCACTGGTATGAATATGGGTGGCGGCAGGAATAGAATTGAGCTTGAAAAAATTGAGGAGGATTTCATAACTGACACTATGGTGATGTATTTATGCAAGGAAGGAGGAATTCTCTCCTTTATGGAGAATATGATTGGTTTTGATGAGACGACATCCTACCAATTTTTGGCGACTTGGAATGAAAGGAGATTCACAGTAAATGACATTTCATTCCAAATCAATGAAGATATCATTGGTAAAGCCACTAGACTCCCCACTATTGGTCATAAATGGAATAAGACCAACAAAAACCCTGACCAGGTGGGGTTGGGCCAGTTCATCTGTGGCCCTGAGGAGAAACATGTCAACAAACAAGGCGACTATAGTGCGGAAGACCTCCCATAATTATAGCCTAAGATTTGCAAGATCATCATCAAGTATTTCACGCTGGAGGGTGGGTATGGTGTTTTTTACTTCTTTACTAAGCTTATATGTTTTCTTAGTCGAGAACTGGGGTTATTCATCTCTGCACAAGAATTGGTTTAGAGATATTGGGTTATTTTCTCTTGGTGTGCCTTACCTACTCCAGAAAGCTCTTGGGTCTGGCACTGGTATGAATATGGGTGGCGACAGGCATAGAATTGAGCCTGACAAAATCGAGGAGGATTTTAAAACCGACACTATGGTGATGTATTTCTGCAAGGAAGGAAGAATTCTCTCCTTTATGGAGAATATGACTGGTTTTGATGAGACAATATCCTACCAATTTTTTGTGACTTGGAAAGAAAGGAGATTCACGGCGAATGGCATTTCATTCCAAATCAATGAACATATCATTGGTAAAGCCATTAGACTCCTCACTACTGGTCATAAATGTAATAAGACCAACAAAAACCCTGACCAGGTGGGGTTGGGCCAGTTCATCCATGGCCCTGAGGAGAAACATGCCCACAAACAAGGTGGCTACAGTGCGGAAGACCTCCCATAATTCTATCCTAAGATGTGCAAGATCATCATCAAGTATTTCACGCTGGAGGGTCGGTATGGTATTTTTTACTACAATCATCTTCCTTTCCTAAATCATTTAAGGCGCAAGGATTTAATTTCTATTCCATTATTTTTACTTCACTCTATGGAAAGTAATGTTGGTGATGTGGCGGAAGCTAAGGCCTTGGGTAAAAAGCATGTCATCTTGCACCATGGGTTAATGTTTCGACTCTACAACTTACACCATGCACTTTTCCCACCACTGACCATTTATGTGCTCAATGATACCCAACCCTCACCTTCTGGGTCTTAGGATAATGGTCTCCTCCCCCTTCCTCTAGGTCGAAGGGAAAACGTTGTGATAAAAACCCCTCCTTAAGCCCTCACTCTTCTAAAGCTTACCCCGCCTCAGATTCTCCGAGGGATAACAAAAGAGAAAGGACCCCAGAGGCCCTTGAACTCCGCCCTAGTATAAAAGCCAAAAACATTGTCCTTAATCTTGTTTCTAAGGGAGATATTGACACCCAACTGTGTAAGACTCGTCGCTCTAACAGACTAGCTAAAGAGAGGGGGAAAATGCTATAAATAATATGCTAAAAAGAGAGGAGGCCTCAGTGGAGTCTTTCAACAAAAAGGACATTGAAAGTAAACCGAACCTGAGCAATGATGTTGTCAAAGAGATCAAGAAATCCAATGTTGGCTCTAGTGGCGTGGTGGGTAAGTTTAAACACCAAATTGATGATCTAGGAAAATGGTGTTTCAGATGAAGGAGGAAATGGATGGTTTGAGCAACCGTCTCAGAGATGTTAGCGAATTTGCTCTCAAAGTCATGCACGCCTCCACTACCACCCTCTGTCTACTCTATGAGAAGGAGTTTGGACGTCACGTTGCTGAGGAAGATGATCCTCGAGAGCTTTTCAAGTTCCTTCAGGAGGAGTGGGTGAACATTCTGCTGTCGAAGCGGTTGTGGAAAGGCAACTGATCATTTTTATGTGTTTCTCTATGGTTAATTGTGTTATCCCTAGGGGTCATTTTTACTTTTTCTTCTATAGCCTTAAGACTAAGACTGTTATGCTTATTTACAGCCCTGCATGGCATGATGTGGATATTAAGTTTTTTGCTAAGTACTCTATTTTGGACTTTGGTAATTCTAGGTTTGTTGATAAATGGTGGTGGTGCTCTGAATTTCTTAAGCTGGTTTTTTATAGGGGTAGACATACTGTATTGTTCGACTCTGCTATGCTTTGTGCTTTGGATATGATTAATATGTTGTTAATGTGTATCTAGAGTGTTGTGATTGTACCACGGGCCAACACCCTCTTGCTGCTGCTTTTTATCAAAAAACAAAGTTTAAAGATTATAGTAAATGGTCATACACTAACTTTTGATGATGTAGAGTTATTAGAAATGATTTTAACTTCAAATAAGTATATCAAGTTACAATTCTAATGAGTTATGGTTGGATTTGTAATATTCGTGATTTTGGTGTCTCTAACAAACTTTGTTACTTTTATATTAAGACGACTCTAACCACCAATATTACACATTACTCTTATATTAACACATAAAACATTGTTGCTCTTGTATTCACCTTACTTTTCTCTCTTTTTTAAACAAACAAACAAACTTTGTAAGTATATGTTTAATTCCATTAACATTATGTAAAACTTCCAAACTTTGTAATAGTATTACAAAAGAGTTTTTGAAAAAAAAATATAAATAAATTTTTAATTAACTTCTCAAATCACATCATATTGGAATCACTCAATGCCCCAATATTATCCATTGTTCTTATATTAACCCATTTGATATTCTTGTTCTTGTATTCACCTCACTTATCTCTATTTTTTTTAACAAGTAAATTACCTTATTATTATTATTATTATTATATAACATTTCCAAACTCTATAATAGTATTACAAAAGAATGTTTGAAACAATAGTATAAATAAATTTTTAACCAATTCCTTAAATGATAAATCACATCTAGTAATCCTCCATAGTCACATTCATCTATACACTTCAAGTTTTAATTATTGAATAAAAACAAACCAAAACTACATCTCAATTGTATCCTCTTATATAAACACAATAAGTAATGATTTAGTTATTGATAAGAATACCTAATTCATAATAAATTCAACCATAGATATTTTGTATAAATATCAAAACGAGAAGATCATAAGAATTAGAAATTATTTCTCTCATGAAAAAATCCATAATGTGAAGACACGTACCCACAAAGATGTATGGAGCACGAAAACATTTATAGTAGCCTCCCAAAAAGGGTTATTTGCCACAAGGGCATAAAGGCCAAATTGGCTTGTTGCTTTAAAAATGTATGTAAGAAAATAAATGTAAGAAGGGAATAGTTTCTATCAAATCCATATCACCTTGAATGAAATGATGAGGTGGCAATATTGGAAAAGAAGAAAGTAGTAGCATTTGATTTATGTCTTATCCTAACTACCAATATACTATTCATACTATTCCTAAACAAATAGACGTCATGGCATTGGAACAAGCACACACTAAAGTTTATTCCACCCACCTTAGCTGTGGTCCAAATACACGTGAATCCATTTAATATTTTTTATTTAACTTAATAATGTCATACATCCTTCTTTCATGTGCTACTCCTTGTAAACACTCATGCACCATCTTCATTTCTTTTAACTTGTATATTTTGTAGCCATCATTGACTCCAAAAGAAATTTCATCATTCGTGATGGATACTTAATTAATATGCACTATCTTTTCATTATATATACTTAATTAATATGCAGTCTATTTTAGCTCAATGTGAACCAAATTGTAATGGTTTTTTTATGGGTGTATATTGAAGTTTGAGTGTAGATAATGCATTGGGATCTTCATCATGGCCTATATTTGAGTGATGAAACAATGGGCTTTCAAGCTATAAATTATTGTTTAAGCCTTCTTTTTTGGAGGCTTTTGACACTTTTTTTTAGGGGTGGTTCACCATGGTTTTACACACTCTTTATCACATGATTAAAAGGTGTTCCACTATTTTAGTATTAAGAAAAAGCAACATGGCTAATGTATCTGGCCAATCAATGATAATTTGATTATATGGTTAACGGCCTTTGTTAAAATTCTAATCAATTTTGGGGTTTATATGTTCATTTTGAGATTTGAAGTTGTGACATTCAACATATTTTAGGTTTTAAAGTTGTCACATTCAACATATTTTAGAATGCATGGTTTTGGACTATAATTAATTCTATGTTTCAAGAATGGTTAACCTTATCCAATTAAAACAAAGTGATGGTTAATCTTATAGGAGGAAAAATAGAAAATAAGGAAGGAAAAAATCGAGAGTAAATTATATTTTATTCTATAAAATATAATTTTATATTGAAAAAAATTATATTTGAAAATAAGAGTTCATTTATTAATCATTTGGGTAATAATGATGACACTTTTTATGAAGGTTTATTGTGTTTATTATATGTTTGTATCTAATTTATTATGTTACTATATATATAAATTTGAAAGAAAAAATGAAAAACATATGATTTAGAGATAATAACACACTATATTATAATTTTATACTATTATGATATCAAAAAATTTATACTTAGGAAATCTTAATATTCTTTAAATTAAATTAATATTTAAATTATATTATAATATCTATTATTTTTTTAATAATGTCAGATTTAAATTATTATTGTTCTTAGGTATGGAATAAGTTCTCTAGATCAAAGCCAACACATTTATTTTGGAATAAATATTGTTTGTCGAAGGTGGTTACTTTCTCATGGTTAGCATTCAGTGATCACATACTAATAGGGGAAAGACTCATGAGATATGGTTTACATGGTTCATTCTCCTGCCCCCTATGTAAAAGTGTAGTGGAAACTATCGATCACCTGCTATTGCAGTGCAAGGTTGCGACCGGATGCTGTCAATTTATTTTGAACAAACTGAATATGCAAATGGCTTTCTTGGCTACAGTCGAGCAGATGTTACAGTCATGGCAAGGACCAAATCCCAAGTCGGTCCTCTCGTGCTTTGTGTGTCCTTCGTCCATACTATAGGAGATTTGGAAGGAGTGGAATAGGCAAATATTTCAAGGGAAGGAAGAACCTATTGACCGGTTGTGCTTGAGGATTAAACAAAGCATATTTGAACTAGTAAATATGGTGGTTCCAACTTAAAATACGAGTAAGTACCTTTTCATCTTTTCGGATGGCATTTTGCAAAGAGCTTGGACCATATTGAAGTATAGACCCATTAATGGGTGCATGAAGGTTGATCTTCCAAAGGTTTGAAGGGAGGAGGTGAAGTGGGAAGCTCCGGATGACAGATGGATTAAAGTCAATTTCAATGGGGTAGCACGAGGCAATCCAGGGCCTTCTGGTGCAGGGTGTGTGACCATGGATTCAAATGGTTATATTATTGCCATTAATATAAGAAATTATAAGTTGGATCAAATAACAAAGTCGAGGTTCACGCAGATTTGTTGGGAGTAGAAATGGCACAAAGGCTACGAATCGATAATTTGCACTTGGAATTTGACTCTCAAATAATAGTAAATTTTATTGGGACAGACAAATCCTATGCATGATGATTACAAAAGGTAGTCAAAATCATCAAGAAAAATTTTCAAGCTTTTCAAAATTTCAAAATTTTTGCATGTCTACCAAGAGGGAAGCGCACTAGAAGACTATTAAATTTGACACTTGACATGGCAGTGACATAGTGGCAGATGTGAGTGACATCATGACAACGAGTTTGGTTAGAAGTGATGTGATGTTTTTGAATCGACATATATCTTGGAGGATAGCGAAGGATAGTGTATCATATGAAATGGTGAGCATTGTTATGGAGGAAGATCACTCACCAAATCAAATGGTACAAGGACCTATGATACATTAGGGACACCCCCAAAGGCTCACCCTAAAATCCAAATTAGATTAGCGCAACCCAAAATGATGAAGGGGTGCTAATGCAAGATCTAGATTTGAGGATGGCATGTAATTTGGGGATGGGTTCCTTTAATGTTAAAGTGTATGTGATATGTAAAACAATATGCAAATCTATGAAATAAATTGATGAAATGATAACTAACAAGATATGATATCAGATGTGATGCATAAAAGTAAATCCAATATGAAAAGAGGAAGAATGAACTCATCTTGAAGCTAAGAGAAGAGGAACAAACTTCAGATATGGAGTTGACTGTCACAGAACTGTCAGAATCATAAATGGTTCTGGATCTGGCACTCTGACACTTGTAACTTCCAACTGTGAAATTTTTGGATCCAAAGGACCATGTCGAACAAAGTCGAGCTTGTCCAAGAAAGTCAACCTAGTCTTGGAGGCTCAAAATCTGATGAAACCTATGAAGGATCTTCCACTGGTTTAGTAAAACCTTAAATTGAGATCTAAAACTCTAAAAAATTGTTCCTACACACAAGAAGAAGGGGGAAAAGGTTGTGGAGAGCGGCTTTCCTTGGCCAATTCCCTATATAGGAATCAACCTTGGAATGAAATAGAAATTGCACAAGGAAAGTAATGCAAACAAGATAAATGTCAGGTTTACCTTGCATGAAAAACCCTCATGGATGGATGTAGAAATCAGTCAAATCCATGAAGATGATTGAAATGTATGTTGTAGAATAAAGGATGCCTTCACAAATGTATGGATCTACACTTGCAAATCTAATATCTTGGATGAGTATATGTTTGAAATCTTGAATGGAGAAGAGGAATGGATCTTCTTGCTTGCTTGAGAATTCCTCTACTTGGCCACCATGGGAGATAAATTTGCATCAATGAGAGAAGATTACCTTTTCTTGAATGGAAGAAGACTAGGAGATCTTGAATTGGATGCTTGCCTTCAAATCTTGAATCCACCATTTCAATTGCACAATTTGAAATCTTGATTGATTGCACTTGAAAGATTACATAATAATGAATTGTAATGGATAATAATGGATGTAAAAATGAGAGGAGAGAGCCCCCTTGTATACTCATTTTGGGATTCAATATTGCTAGGTCGATCACAAATAAAGATCAGGAAGACAAACCTCTACATTGGGAGCCCACCTAAACATAATGCCCAAGGAAAATATCGAATTGGGTCAACCTTGTCCAGGACAAGGCCAAATTAGTTCGACCTTGTCCAGGATGTTAGAGTAATCAGTTAGTTTACTTACTCTTTTTCGCTTAAGCTATCTCTTAGGTGCATATAATTAATACTTTATATTAATTATATTGCGCAACCTAGCATTTCTGTTTTAGGGTTTGTTCACC
>MU226477.1:816431-830089 GCA_018584345.1 Thuja plicata
GGACCCATTTCCTGCTTTCATAGCTGTGCTAGGTTAGCTTACCTCCTGAGCTTCGCTTAAGGGGGGGTGTTAGAGTAATCAGTTAGTTTACTTACTCTTTTTCTCTTAAGCTATCTCTTAGGTGCATATAATTAATACTTTATATTAATTATATTGCGCAACCTAGCATTTCTGTTTTAGGGTTTGTTCACCTTTATAGGTTGAACTTTGTAATGTTTTTTCATAACTTAGAGAATAATATTGTGAATCTTCTTTTGAGCATCTCTGAGTTCTGCTTTTTCATTTTTATGCTTCTACTTTGTATCAGGTCATTTGCATGCAGGTGTATTCGGGTTCTGTGGATTTGCATGTCTCTCAAATCCTACACAGGACAAGGCCAACTTAGTTCGACCTAGTCCTGCCATTGTTAAATTCAAAGTAGATCTGAGTCTTGGGAAGTGTGAAATTTTGTGGGGTGAGGAAATAAAAGATGTGGAAAATTGAGCATAAATACATTTGGATCTTGGAATCACTAAAATGGGGTCTAATAGGTCCTAAATCCACCAATAGTGGGTGCTAACTTTTTAGGACAATACAAATAGTTCATGTATTTGTTGAAAGGGGAAGGTGGCAGAATGTGTCTATATTGAAATTGATTTCGCACACTCTTTTGTGTGGGCATTCAATGCAGAGAAGGGGAATCTTACTATATATATTACCGTCCCTATTTCCCCAAAGGCACATTTGAATGTGAGCGACAAATTTGGTAGTTGGATTGTAATGAGTGGAGAGGGAAGAAGCAAATGGAAGCAAAATTTGTATTTGATGCCACCAAACAATAGATGGCATTCAAAGGCCACTCACAAAGGAGTGATTGAAGAATGTATTTTCTTCAAAATATTCTTTCTTCCCCAACATAATCTGGGCATTATTGGGGGTTGAGTATGCAGTTCCCAGGTTTCAGTGGTGAACAAACACGAATATTGCGGCCCTTTTCTGTGCATGGGGGTTACATTTTAACTCAAAGGAGGAGGTGAAGTAAATTGTAGAGAGGTGTATGAAGCTAGAATGAAAGGCATGGCTTGATGAGATTGTAGAGTGTGTGGTGCTAGGGCGAGGGTTTGTATCATTGCATGGTGATTGGTTGGGATTTCCTGGGTTTTATCCAATGGTGCATCCCTTTATTCTCCATAGGGGCTTAGGAGATAGCTTGGTGAGAAAGCATGAAGATAGGAAGGCTTGGGCCCTATTGATAGACTTTGTACATGGCTGAGAACTAGAGTTGGTAGTTGGCATCCCTAGGAGTCATATGAACCCAACTCTTTTTCATATGAAACTTATAGAATCATGTGAAGATATGGAATGACTGAGGAGGGAGAGGAGGCAAACTGGACATAAGAGAAGAGGAACAAACTTCAGATTTGGAGTTGCTTGTCACTGAATTTTTAGAATAAAAAATGGTTTTGGATTTGGCACTCTGACACTTGTAACTTTTTACTATGAAATTTTTGGATCCAAAGGACTATGTCGAACAAAGTTGACCTTGTCCAAGAAAGTTGACCTAGTCCCAGAGGCTCAAAATCTGATGAAATCTATGAAGGATCTACCACTGGTTTTGTAACTCCCAAAATCTAGATCTAAAACTCTGAAAACTTGTTCCTGCACACAAGAAGAAGGGGAAAAAGTTGTGGAAAGGGGATTTCCTTGGTCAATCCCATGTATAGGAATCAAAGTTGGAATGAAATATAAATTTCATAAGGAAAGTAATGTAAACAAGATAAAAGTCAGGTTTACCTTGCATGAAAAACCCTCATATATGGATGTATAAATCAATCAAATCCATGAAGAGGCTTGAAATGTATGTTGTAGAATCAGGGATGTCATCGCAAATGTATGGATCTAAACTTTCCAATCTAATATCTTGGATGATTATATGCTTGAAATCTTGAATGAAGAAGAAGAAGGGTTCTTCTTGCTTACTTAAGAATTGCTCTACTTGGCCACCATGGGAGAGAAATGTGCATCAATGAGAGAAGATTTCCTTTTCTTGAATGGAAGAAGACTTGGAGATCTTGAATTGGATGCTTTCCTTGAAATCTTGAATCCACCACTTCAATTGCACAATTTGAAATCTTGATTGCTTGCACTTGAAAGATTCAATAATAATGAATGATAATGGATGTCAAAATGAGAGAAGAGAGCCCCCTTTTATACTCATTTCAGGATTCAATATTGCTAGGCTAACAATAAATAAATATCAGGATGGAAAACCTCTGCATTGGTCCCAAACACCACTTAAACACAATTCCCTAGGACAAGGTTGAATTGGGTCAACCTTGTTCAGGATAAGATTGACTTAGTTCAACCTAGTCCTGGCATTGTTAAATTCAAAGCAGATCTGGGTCTTGGGAAGTGTGAAAAGTTTCAGGGAGATAAATGAATGAAGTGGGAAATCAAGCATAAAGGCATTAAGATCTTGGAATCACTAAAATAGGGTCTAATAGGTCCTAAAGCCACCAATAATGGGTGCTAACTTTTTAGGATGATACAAATAGTTCCTATATTTATTGAAAGGGTAAGGTGGCAGAATGTGGCTATATTGAAAATGATTTCGCACACTCTTTCGTGTGGGAATTCAATGAAGAGCAAGGGAAACTTGATATACATTCCCTTCCCCATTTCTCCCAAAGACACACTCGAATGTGAGCAAAAAATCACCATGTGGATTGTAAAGAGTAGAGAGGAAAGAGGCAAAATGGAAGCAAATTTTGCATTTGATGTCACAAAACAATAGATTGCATTCACATAGAGGAGTGATTGAAGAATGTGTTTTATTTAGAACATTCTTTCTTCCTCAACATAGTCTGGGCATTGTTGGGGTTTGAGTATGTGGTTTCCAAGGTTTGGTGGTGAACAAAAATGGATATTGTGGCCCTTTTATGCACATGGGGGTCACATTTCAGCTCAAAGGAGGAGGTGAATAAAATTGTAGAGATGTATGTGAAGCCATAATGGAGGGTAGAGGTTGATGAGACTGTGGAGCGTGTGGTGCCAAGGTGAGGCTTTGTATCAACGCATGGTGATTATTTGGGATTTCATGGGTTTCACACAATGGTGAATCTATTTCTTCTCCACAGGGGCTTGGGAAATAACTTGGTGAGGAAGCATGAAGCCAAGAGGGATTGGGACCTATTGATATACTTTGTACGTGATTGGGAACTAGAGTTGATGATTGGAATCCATAGGAGCCATTTGAACCCAACTCTTTTTCGTCTGAAACTTACAGGAGCATGGGATGAGATGGAATGACAGAGGAGGGAGAGGAGGAAAATTAGACGGGGACAAGGTCGAGGAGGCACCAAGGTAGCGTGAGGAAGAAAACGTGGTGGAGGATATCAAGGAGAAGGTCAAAGGGGGTGGTCAAGCATTCTATAGAGGACATGTATGAGCTCATTTTTAGGTCTGTTATTGGATGAGCCTTCTATTCCAAGGAGGTCTGGTGCAGGGCACCTCCCTATATGATGTTTTGGTGTGATTTAGGGTTGTTTTAGGGGTTTTCATGTGTTTTGGAATAATTTACAAGGGGTTGGATACAATGACAAGTTGACTTCATGTTTGTAAGAGCCTTAGTGCTCATTAGGTGAATTAGGGTCACTTTGGGCTAATTTGAGAAAAGTTGATATTTTAATGCAATGTGGGTTTGAGGGATGTTTTAGGACCCTACATAACCTATCTAGGGTCATCAAAGTAAAACTCACTCATCAAGTTGACAAGGAAAGTCAAAATGCACAAAGTGCAAAAAGTTGCTAGCAACTTTGAGAGTTGCTCGAGCAACTTTTGCAAGAAATGACAAAATGTAGTTAGATTGGTTGTAACTACCCCATGCTCAGTATATGAGCATGGATTCAATTTTTTGGAATGGTTAATGATATTTTGGATTGCAACACTTATTTCTGACACCTTTGTATGGATGACTATAACTGTTTACTAGCATTCTGCATTATTTCTTTGCTACTGTACGACTGTGTACGGATTGATAGAGCATATCAGGTCCCGTGGGAATGGACTGATTTCAATTCTCTTTCATATGCATTAGATAAGTTTCTTTGAAGTTCAATAGGAGTAAAGTTACAAGTTTTTGAAGGTCACTGGTTTGTAAGTGACATTACAATGCTATTTAGATAAAAATGGCTCTACCCTAGAATCCCACCGGTGGAATTGACTGAAACCATGGGGGAAGTAGGGTTAGAGTTTGTAGATAGGGTTTTTGTTTCCTTTCTTGCAATTTCAGAGGATCTCCTAGGCTGAATAGGAAGCCCTATGACTAACTGGTGAATCTAGGTGAGCCAGGACATGGAGAAGAAGGAATATGAGCAAGCACTCATAACCTTTTGGGAAAGACTTAGTGGAATTTTTAGATGCCCTAGTTAGTTTCCTAAAAGTATTTGAAGGTAGAAGGAGGTGAATCAAAGATTCGAGATCATTTTGGTAATTGTTTATGCTGACTGGTCTAGAGGCATAATTAATAGGCTAAAATCTAGGGCTTACAAGAAACTAGGGTTATGAGTGCTTCCAAAGGTCAGGGTTTTGGATTCTGACAGTGTTGGTTGATACCTTGAAGATTTTCAAGGTTTTGTGTGGGGTCATTTGGGAAGTTTTGGAGTAATAGTCCTTAAACAGTGAAAATAGACCTACTAGGGAATTGGCAACTAGGCCTCCTAGTGAAATATTGACCAATGGGATTGGTAGAGAGTCTAGAAGTATTGG
The DNA here is from genome assembly GCA_018584345.1 of Thuja plicata. Classification (NCBI taxonomy): domain Eukaryota; kingdom Viridiplantae; phylum Streptophyta; class Pinopsida; order Cupressales; family Cupressaceae; genus Thuja; species Thuja plicata. The sequence continues at coordinate 821,178 of MU226477.1, forward strand.
GATGAGTTTAGAATGACCTAGGATGGGCTAGGAAGATTGATAGGAGTCTTGGTGAATGTGTGGAAAGATCCTAAGCAGAGGTTTGGCATTCTAGGAGGAGTTCTAGTGGAGAGACCTAGGTATTTGGAAGACTAATTAGATTAGTCAAGCCTAGAAACTTTGGAATCTTCCAAAGACCAACTATACCTTGGAGGATAAGTTGGTAGGGAGGGTCTTGGAGATCCTATTTGAGGGAAGATTCAACAAAAAAAAACCATTGGATGGTTGGGTTAGACCAAGGAGCATCTTGGAGTGAGGAAGAACTCTAGAGTACCAAACCCTCTGCATCAGAGTGGTATCAGAGCCATATTTTCTTGAAGGTTGTGTATGTTTAAAGTGGAAGAGAGTCAAGAGGTAGACAGAATGCCTCCTAAGGCAATGAGTAGGGATTCCATAGTGGAATTGGTTAAGGGCCTCTTGGAGAAGGTTAGTGTGTCTGAGAGAAAGGGCAAAAAGAAGATCACTGAATTGGGAGATGAGAGTGATGGAGATGATGAAAGTCAGAAAGAAGAGTCATCAAAAAAAGGGAAGGAACCTGATATGGATAAAGAACAAAAGGTATTCTTAGATGCCTTTAATTCCTTAAACAAGGATAGCATGGAACACATACCATATTACTATGGTAGCCTGAATGGAGAAGAGTTGTTGGATTGGATTGAAGTCATTGACAACCAATTTGATTACAAATAAATCTCAGAGGAGAAGAGGGTCAGCTATGCTAAGGCTAGGCTCAAGGGATCTGCATTGGTGTGGTGGAACATGATGCAGGATGATAGGGTAAGCAGTGGAAAGAAAAAGATTGTTTCTTGGGAGAGGATGAAAATTAGGTTGAGGGCACAATTCTTGCCAACTTATTATGAAATCCAAATGTACCAAAAGTTGCAGAACTTAAGATAGAAGGAGATGATAGTGAGTTCTTACACCGAGGAGTTTCAAAAGTTGAGCCTAAGGGCTAGAAGACAAGAAGAGGAAATGGAGAAGGTGGCAAGGTATCTCAATGGGTTGAGACAAGGGATACAAGATGAGATTAGCACGATGGCTCCTGACAGTATGCACAAATGTTTCCAATTGGCCTTAAGAGTAGAGGATAAGGCTAGAAGGAGGAATGAATTCCATCAAAGAGGAAGAGGTGGTAATAATAATAGAGGTTTTCATAGAGGAAGGAGTAACTTTGGTAGGGGACAAAGCCCTAATAGACAAGAAGATAATCAAACTATGGATAACAGTGGGGGCAATCAGTTTAGGGGATCTTTTCAGAGAGGAGGATATAGGGGAAGAGGGCCTCCTAGAGGAATATTTCAATCCCAAGGAAGATCCAATTCAGTCTTCACTGGCAGGTGCTATAACTAAAACCAAGTGGGTCACACAATGGGCAGGTGTCCTGAAAAGACTTCCTCATCTTCAATGGGGGATAGAAGGAATCAATTATTACAAGAGGATGACACACAAAGTGTTACTTCTCCCATCTCCAAGGCAAGGCCGGTATTGGATGGAGAGAACTTGATGTGAAGGAGAATTTTGTTGAAAGTGCCTAGCACTATAGAGCCACATCAAAGGAAGAACTTGTTTAAGACAGCTTGTAAGTCTCATGGAAAGATTTGTAAAGTGATAGTGGACTCTGGCTCCACTGAGAACATAGTATCCACAGAGATGGTGGACAAATTAAAACTAAGGAGGATACCTCATACCACACCCTACAAGGTTTCATGGTTGAACAAGGGTCAACATATAGTAGTGGATGAACAAACTTTGGTGGAGTTTGAGATTGGAGAGTATAAGGACAAGGTACTATGTGACATACTACCTATGGATGCATGCCATCTACTTCTAGGAAGTCCATGGCAGTATGATGTCAAAGCAATGCATGATGGGGATAGAAATAGTTATGTGATCACCAAGTTGGGGAAGAAGTTTCAGATGGATCATTTGCCATAACCTAATGAGGAGAAGCATGTGGGAAAAAGTGTGATGTTATTGAGTGGGAAGGAGTTTATAAAGGCCATGAAGAAGGAGAAAAGAGTCTATTGTATAGTAGTGATAAAACCAAAGGAAGAGACTAAGGAGAAAGTCAGTTTGCCACCAGATATACAAACATTGTTGGAGAAGTACCATGACATAGTAGATAATGGTTTTCCAAGTGCATTAACACCTATGCGGGATGTGAGTCATCAGATTGACCTCATTCCTAGAGAAAATTTTCCAAACAAAGCAGCATATAAGATGACACCAAGTCAGAATGCAGAAATAGAAAAATAGATTCAAGATTTGTTGGATAAGGGGTTGATAAGGAAGAGTTTAAGCCCATGTGATGTGCCAATAGTACTTGCACCTAAGAAGGATGGAAAATGGATGATGTGTACGGAATCTAGAGCTATAAACAAGATCATAATCAGATATAGGTTCCCAATGCCCCAGATAGAAGATTTGATGGACAATTTAGGAGGTTCTTGCTACTTTTCAAAGGTGGATTTGAAATCAGGATATCATCAGATAAGAGTGAGGCCTAGTGATGAGTAGAAGATAGCCTACAAGACCAATGAAGGGTTGTATGAGTGGATAGTAATTACCTTTGGCCTAAGTAATGCACCTAGCACATTCATGAGGCTCATGAATGAAGTGCTAGCAGAGTTCATTGGTAAATTTGTAATAGTTTATCTTGATGATATCTTGATCTTTATTAGGTCCAAAGAGGAGCACATGAAGCATTTGGAGATGGTCTTGAGGAAGCTACATCAAGAGAATTTGATGATAAATCAAGAAAAGTGTGAGTTTCTCAAAATTGAACTAGTTTACCTTGGTTTTGTGGTTGCTAATGAATGCATGAAGATGGATCTTGAAAAGGTTAAGTCAATATGGCCTAAACCTAGGTCCATTGGGGATGTTAGGAGTTTCCATGGGTTGGCCTCCTACTATAGGAAATTTGCGAGGAATTTAAGTCATGTGTGTGCCCCTATTCTTTATACCATAAAGGGTGGAATCAAATGCAAGTTTGAATGGACTGTGGCAGTAAACCAAGGGTTTGAAATGTTAAAGAAAAGGATTGCAGAGCTACCTACTCTTAGGTTTCCTAACTTCAATCAACTCTTTGTGGTAGAGTGTGATGATAGCAAGTTGGCTATTGGAGCAGTGCTAAGCCAAGAAGGACATCTTGTGGCTTTCTTCTCTAAAAAGTTGAATGAGGCTAAACAAAAGTACTCCACCTATGATATGGAGTTATATGATATGGTACAAGCTCTTAAGAAGTGGAGACACTACCTATTACCTAGGGAGTTTGTGGTCTACACTGATAACCATGCTCTAAGTTTTCTGAATGGGCAGGAAAAACTGAATCAAAGACACTTGAAGTGGTTAGAATCCTTGCAGGCTTATACATTTGTCATAAAGCACAAGAAGGGAGTTAGCAACAAGGTTGCAGATGCTTTTAGCAGAAGAGTACTCACAATATAGGAGATACAATTGCAAAGTGTAGGGATGGATGATTTGAAGGACCTCTACAAGGAGGAAAAGGATTTTAGAGAAGCCTATGAAGCAGGTGTGAAGTTTCAGCAGGGTTTCAAAGTGGATTTTAGTGAGTTTGTGTTGCAGGAAGGCCTATTGTTTAAAGGTCACCTTATGTGTATTCCTTAATGCTCAATGAGGGAAAACATTGTGAAGGAGAAACACTAAGGAAACTTGGGGGGCCGCTTTGGAGTGGATAAGACTTTGGAGCAAGTGAATAGGCACTACTATTATCCTAAGTTACAATCATATGCGAGGAGATTTGTAGAAAAATCTTAGATTGGTCAGAGGGCAAAAGGACAAAGAAACAATAGTGGGTTATACCAACCCCTATCCATACCCCAAAGGCCTTGGGAGTGTCTTAGTATGGACTTTGTTTTGGGGTTACTAAAGACACCTAGGGGTCATGACAGTGTGTTTGTGGTGGTGGACCATTTTAGAAAAATGGCACACTTCATTCCATGCAAGCAAACAAATGATGATTCTCAAATTGCAGGTCTATTCTTTAGGGACATTGTGAGGATCCATGGCTTGCCCCTGATTATTGTAAGTGACAGAGATATTAAGTTTGTGGGTCACTTTTGGAGAACCCTATGGAAGATGCTTGGAACAAACTTGTCTTTCTCTTCAGCTTACCATCCACAATTAGATGGCCAAACAGAGGTAGTCAACAGGTCACTTGGGAACTTGCTAAGGTGTTTGACTAAACAACATGTTCAGTCATGGGATCATATCATAGGGCAGGCAAAATTTGCCTATAATGACTCCATTAATAGGAGCACAGGTAAGAGCCCCTTTGAGATAGTGATGGGGTCAATCCTAGAGAGATTTTGGAGCTGAGGGATCTTAGTTTGAAGGACAAGAGAAGTGCACAAGGAGAGTCATTTGCAGAACAGGTGAAGGAACTTCATGACCAAGTCAATAAGACTTTACAAAAGCAAGTGGAGAAGTACAAGTTCAAGGCTGATCAGTCAAGAAGAGATTTGCAGTTCAAATTAGGGGATCTAGTCCTTGCCTACCTCAGGAAGGAGAGGCTACCCAAAGGCCAACCAACTAAACTACTCATGAAGAAGATAGGGCCACTGAAGATTTTGCATAAGTATGGCAAGAATGCCTATGAAGTGGAGTTGCAACCTGATTTGGGAACTTCACCCATTTTCAATGTTTGTGACTTGTGTAGACGTCCAAAATCATCCTTATATTAATTTAATTAATATTCCCATAACATTATAGTTAATTTTAATTAATTATATTTGTTATATTCCTCTATCTATTTAATTAAATATGATTCACTTTCCTTAGTATTTGAATTTAATTTAAATACTACCCCCTTTTTTAATGTATTAAATCTTATTTAATACATTATCCCTCATTGATTCCCTTTAAATAAATTTTTAATTTATTTATTCCTTCACATGACCTAAATTCTACTAAACCACAATTAATCTAAATCTAATTTGGATTAAGCTAATTTGAACCTAGATCCTACCCTACCTCACATCACTCTCACCAAATAGACCTATCTATTAATTAACTAAGGTTAATTAAGCCAATTTCTTGATTCCTACAACAATTAGTCCTAATTATTTGCTCACACATGTGTGAGCAAATTTCCAAAAATTGACTTTTCCAAATAGTCCTTATTTGGTGCCAAAAAGGTTTCTTACACCTATGATGACACCTTCTTACACTTTCCAAAAGTGTCTCATTGGTCCAAAACTTTTACACCTTCTTACAAGATCCTTCACATGTGTACTTTAAGTACACTTTGACCCATCACATCCAAAGTTACTCACACATGTGTGAGCAAAGTGGACTTCTTGCATGGCTTATGTGTCCCTCATGTGGCACCTATGTGGATGTCACATGAGCTCCACCTCATCCAAGCCCTCTCTCTCCTCCAAAAACTCTATAAATAGAGGCCTTTGTCAAGAGCAAAATCATCTCTCATTTATGTATTGTTATCATGCTAATTTAGTTCTAGATTTCTTTGAGCATTTAGCATCTTTCATAGCAATTTTAGTTTTTAGCTCATGCTTAGTTCATACTTGCAGTCTAGATATTACATGTTAGGATTAATGGAATGAACTTAGTTTATTTTCATTGAATCTTGCATATCATTTTAGTTTTAGCCTTGCATTATCGTGTTTGATGAAGACTTGAGACAAGTTCCTCATACTTGCTCTTGAGTTTTTCACTCTCTTAGTTGCATTCAATCAATCTAGTGGGATTTAAATATTGTGTTGGGAGAGCACACCCACAAACCTCTCTAAGAGCAAATCAACAAGGCTTGGGTGCACTTGTTTAGCTCATCCAAGGTTATGGTGGAAGTCTTGTTTAAGAGTATGTTCTTAGATATGTTAATGTAGTTTATTGATGTATATCTATAACGTTTGCATGTCTGAGTGTGCTCCCAACAAGTAGATTTCTAGAATATATATTTTGGCACACTTAATGGGACCCACTTCCCTTATTTTCTAATGTTTCTTGCAGATTTTTCACAGTTTGGAAAATTCTAACGCAGACCTGTCTCCGCTCTAGAGTCGTCGTTTCCGTAGACTGCCGTCTCCGCTTCTTGGCCGTTTGCACAACTCGACTGTCTACGCAGATACTTTACCGTCTCCGCCTGTGCAAAAATGACTTATAAAACTGTGGTTTAAAACTATTTTTTTGTCAATTTGCAACATTTTAACTCTTGGGTTTCTCATGGTAATAAACTTTTTAAGAATTAAATGCTGGAATAATTTGATAAAATGTTATTTTTCAGTTTTAATAGGTCTGTTTCTTTTTAATAAAATCTGACTGTCTATTTTTTATCGGCTGTGCAGGTCTATTTCCGTTTCCGCAGATCGCCGTCTACGCAGATCACCGTCTACGCAGATCGCCATCTGCGCAGATCACCATCTGCGAAGATTCACCGTCTGCGACTGTTTTTCTAGGTTTTGTGTTTTTTTTGGCAAATCTAAAATTCCAAACTACTAACCATTTTCATGCAGGTTCTGTAAATGATTTTTGAGGATTATCTAAATGAACTTGTATGTTTAACCATTTGTCTTGGAATGAATGTTGCTTAAAATAAAATTTACCCAATCTTGAATGTTTAAGGGAAATGAACTTCATAACTCTTGAGTGACTTAAATTAAATTAAACACACCTTTCAAGCTTTCCTTCTTGCTGTGTGGGAAATAAATTGAACTTGTACGCTTAATCATACTATTATGTCTTTTGCTTAGGTAGAAAACACTTAGTTTCTTTAATTAGGTTCAATTTGGGAAATAAACTCTTTTTGGTGTGTTTGAAGAAGTGTTTTTCAACACTTCTTTCGAGCTTATTTGTCATTAGATAGATCCCTTTAATTTACATGATGCTATGATTAAACTATAGCCGTATCCTCTCCCCTCGCCTTCACGGATCTTGGGTGAAGAGAAAGCTTAGTTTAATCAAGCTTCTAGAGAGGCCTGTCTAGAGGGAGTGCTTCCCCTTTAGAGGATGACCTCAAACCGGTAATCCCTTTGGCTGGTATAGAAATAAAGTGCGACCCAAAGGTCCTCTTTATCCCTTCAAGCTCGGGCGGGTCGTGTTTAATGGTAGTCCATATTGAGTGAATATCCTTAGCATACTAGCATAGTTAAACTAGAGACTTAGGTGTCTCACACCGTACAAACTGATTGCGGGGACGCCACAAAATCTTGCTAGCAACCATAAATTAGTAGCCTACCTGATTCACCTCTGAACGGTGACATATTATAGTGCAAGGGGAGGGAAGATTCTCCCCCCAAGATTCCCATCATACGTGTCCCAGGGTATTATGTTGTGAAAGAGATCTTCGTAGCACGACAACAATACCTAAAAAAAGGCAAAAACACGGGCGCCCTCCTGGGGGTGACATGCTGTGTGAGCTGAAGGACTACCAAGCAATGGGCCTATAATATTTCATGCGAAGCCAAATTCTTAAGGTAGCTACTGTTTGAACTGTCTTCGTTGTGCTAGACCCAGTAAAAACATAAGTGGCTTGAAAGAGTCACTTGAACATACACAATCAAAATATTATAAATTTGAAGCAAGATCCCCTAATGTCACATTTGTTGGTATCCCTCAAGGTTGCTTTGTCCCTTGTTGGATTGTCTTGAGATGTGTGTATGTTCTTTTCTGGTTTGCTTGTTCTGAAAATCAGTTCTTGCCATTGAACAATTTACCCAAAATTGGACTGAAAATAAAAAATCTACCTAGAATTTTAACACACTGCCTTAGTCACAGTCGACCATCTCTGCTGTCTACGCAAATTGCCCCCTGTGAAGATCATCTTCTACGTCTTAGACTGTCATCTTCGCTTCAAAATAGTGAGCTTTAAAATTGGCCAAGATAATCAAAATTTGACCGTCTACAGGACCCTAGAACCGTTTGTCCTAGATCATTCATTCATTCAGCAAAAATCAAATTTTCCATGACATGACTAGTTTTAAGAAGCATAAGAAGGTTAAACTTCCCACATCTCCAGTCCTTAGAGAGCAAAAGGAAACCACCCGTAAATCCAAGGAATTCCAACACATTGCAACATCTATCAAACAAGGGATTGAACATCATGAAAAACTTGACAAAATCCTCTACAACAATAAAGTTTGCAATTTCATGGCCAAGTTTTCAATCAACAGAGCGTTTGTCACCATTGAACAATACGATTAGGTAACACCTGGCTTTTGGATCTTTCTTCTATTTATTCCATCATCATCTTTCCTTTGGAGCATTAGATCAAAATCAAATCAAATCTTTAGGTTGAAAGACCTTAATCAAAGTATCATAAACCTTCATCCTCAAATAAACACAACATTACTTGTAGACCATCAGTCCGTCTTAGGTAATTTAAATCCCTTAGTAATGTCCCATTTTGCTTGAGATCACAAGTCCATCTTAAAGTAGAATAGGTATTACTTTAAATCCTTTGTGTTTGTATCATCATAAGGTTTAACATGCTTAGGTTTTGTTCCAAAAACCTTTAAATCAATTATCCAATCAATCAAATCAATCCTTAATCCAAACCAATCAATCAATCAATCAAATCCAATCAAAGATCTTTGCTCCATTTCATCTCTTACATCTCCTTATCTTTCATTCTTCTAGCATTGTATGGTTGTCACTCGATCCCAAGCTAGAAACATGAGGCGAACAACATTCAACACTATCAATCATGAAGAGAACCCATTTGCCACATAATACTTTAATGGAAGTGGGGTATGAACTGAAGAAGTGACCAAAGAAATGGAATTAGTGGACCAAGAAGAAAGACCCACCCAAGTGATTGACTTCCTTAGAGACCCCTACAATTTGGAAATGGTTGAGAAGGCCATTTTGCATAACAGTGATGAGATATTTTTGAA
>MU226477.1:843952-870076 GCA_018584345.1 Thuja plicata
TTGGGAGGATGATGATTGGGTGAAAGACTTGCCTACCCCAATGCCACTGAAATTGGAAAGTGTCTTGGATTCTAAAGTGATAAAGAAGACAAGGAAGGGTAAATACAAGGAATACCTCATCAAGTGGCAAGGACTACCTGAAGCTGAGGCCACTTGGATGACAGAGCTCGACATTCTGAAACATGGGGTCACCATTGAAGACCTCCTAACTCAAGGGACTTGAGTTATTTTGTCTAGGGGAGTATGGTGCAAGGCACCTCCCTATCTGATGTTTTGGTGTGATTTAGGGTTGTTTTAAGGGTTTGTGTGTGTGTTGGAATAATGTGCAAGGGGTTGGATGCAATGACAAGTTGACTTCATGTTTGTAAGAGCCTTAGTGCTCATTAGGTGAATTAGGGTCACTTTGGGCTAATTTGGGAAAAGTTGATATTTTAATGCAATGTGGGTTTGAGGGATGTTTTAGGAACCTACATATCCTATCTAGGGTCATCAAAGTCAAACTCACTCATCGAGTTGACAAGGAAAGTCAAAATGCACAAAGTGCAAAAAGTTGCTTGCAAATTTTGCAAGAAATGGAAAAATGTAGTTAGATTGGTTGTAACTACCCCATGCTCGGTATATGAGCATGTATTTAATGTTTTGGAATGGTTAATGAGATTTTGGATTGCAACACTTATTTCTGACACCTCTGTACAGATGACTGTAACTGTTTACTAGCATTCTACATTGTTTCTTTGCTACTGTACGATTGTGTACGGATTGACAGAGCATATCAGGTCCCCATGGGAATGGACTGATTTCAATTCTCTTTCATATGCATTAGATAGGTTTCTTTAAAGTTCAATAGGAGTAAAGTTACAAGTTTTTGAAGGTCACTGGTTTGTAAGTGACATTACAATGCTATTTAGATAGAAATGACTCTACCCTAGAATCCCACTAGTGGAACTGACTAAAACCATGGGGGAAGTAGGGTTAGAGTCTATAGATAGGGTTTTTGTTTCCTTTCTTGTAGTTGCAGAGGATCTCCTAGGCTGAATAGGAAGCCCTATGGTTGACTGGTGAATCCAGGTGAGCCAGGATAGGGAGAAGAAGGAATTTGAGCAAGCACTCATAACCTTTTGGGAAAGACTTAGTGGCATTTTCAGATGCCCTAGTTAGTCTCCTAAAAGTATTTGAATGTGGAAGGAGGTGAATCAAAGATTGGATATCATTTTGGTAATTGTTTGTGCTGACTGGTCCATAGGCCTAATTAATAGGCTAAATCTAGGGCCTGTAAGAAACTAGGGTTATGAGTGCTTCCAGAGGTCAGGGTTTTGGATTCTGACAGTGTTGGTTGATACCTTGAATATTTTCAAGGTTTTGTGTGGGGTCATTTGGGAAGTTTTGTAGTAATAGGCCTAAAGCGGTGAAAATAGACCTACTAGGGAATTGGCAATTAGGCCTCCTAGTGAAATATTGACCAATGGGATTGGTAGAGAGTCTTGAAGTATTGGGATGAGTTCAGAATGACCTAGGATGGGTCAGGAAGATTTATAGGAGTCTTGGTGAATGTGTGGAAAGATCCTAAGAAAATATTTGGCATTCTAGGAGGAGTTCTAGTGGAGAGACCTAGGTATTTGGAAGACTAATTGGATTAGTCAAGCCTAGAAACTTTGGAATCTTCTAAGACCAACTATACCTTGGAGGAGAAGTTGGTAGGGAGGGTCTTGGAGATCCTATTTGAGGAAAGATTCAACAAAGAACAACCATTAGATGGTTGGGTTAGACCAAGGAGCATCTTGGAATGAGGAATAACTCTAGAGTACCAAACCCTCTGCATCAAGGTCAGTGCCAATGTAGGTTGTACTTCTCTTCACATCAAATCTGTGTGTGTGTGTGTGTGTGTGTGTGCAAAATGTAAAACACAGAGTAGAGTATATACCCCCATGTTAATGTTATTACAAATGCCTTAACAAGAGTAATTGCTTTAACAAAGTGTACATGCATCTACAAGAAATGTTTCCACTATGAACTGCCCCCAAGAAAGGACAAATCAAGGGAAACGAGCACATGAAAAAAGAGAGCATGAAATGGATCTACCAACTCCAGGGTCAGTAGGGCATATGATAACTCGTGTATGTTAGAATTATGTCAAAATAAACTGTCATCATCCCCAAAGTTAGTAGAACTACAATCACAATGGAAGAAAGACACATAAGAGTTACACAGGAGAGTATATTTTTTGACATCATAGAGACCAAAAATAATAGGTAGCTACTGCTTTGAATCACAAGAGACTAACACAAAGGTTCATGTACAAACAGTGGCATAAGCACAACATAACATGTAACAACATATAAAAGAAGTGAGATACAAATAGAAGAATGTGTACGATATTGTGATTCCTTTATCACCTTGTGTTAATGGAGAAACAAGGGTAGTCTAAAGCAATCTAAACAAAACATCAAACAAGCAACAAAAAATGGGGGAAACACATCATGACAAATAGGAAAACAAAAAATAAAATAAAATCCACCACACTAGAGGAACTAGTCAATTGTATTGTCTTCCCCCTTATCTCGGTCCACTGTGTTTAGGGAAGGTGGGAAAATCACAAGAGGAGCAAAGCCAAGCACAACATACAAAACAATAGCCAGTTCTGTACAAGGACCATGCTATGAAGATATGTCACTATGTTCGTTACTAGGAGTGATAGATAACTATTGTGAAAGCATAACTGGCAAATCTTAATCAATATCAATAGTATCATATATATCATCATAATAACTAGCATAAATATCAGTGTTGACATCAAGAACATCATCATCAAGAGTATCTTCTTCATCTAGATTAATTTTTATAGAATCTAAGATATGAATTGCATTGTCATGTTTGTTCATTTTTAGTTTGTTTAAATTCACTTCCTCCATTGGCTCAAGCATGGGTTGGTCAAAGGGAAGTGAAGCATGAGGTGTATGAGGTGAAGAAATGTTTTGAGAATCACGTTGATAGGCTCTAGCACGATGCTTGCGATGATGGTCAAAAGCATGATAGCTACGTTTGGTTTTGCTAGAAATTAGATTTGGGATAGGATCAATCAACATCGGGTCATTTTCTTACTTAGGAGGAAGAAGTGAAGGAAACACACCAGGTTGAAAGATGGGTTAAGAGGTATGTATATAATCAATAGGAAGAGGAGGTATAGGTGGTGTAGGAAGAATTCCACTTCCAGGGAAAAGAGATGGAACATCCTTAAGTTTTATAAGTTCACAAATCTTTTGGGCCTTGTAGGTTTGGTACAATCTCAAGAGATGGTCAAAATGGGCTTGAGTTGGTTGAGGCATGAAAGGCCAAAATAAATAAAGGTCATCTATGTCATGAGGCATAGAATGATGATAAAGACCATGGTTAACAGTCATGACTTGTCCATTATGTGTAAATTTAACACATTTATGAATAGGAGAAGCCACTACTTGCATGTAGGTAAGCAAAGGAAGACCAAGTTTGACTTGAAATTGATCAGAAGTTGGAATGACAGTGAAGGTAACATCTAAATTTTTACCACCAACTTCAACAGGGAACAAAATGGAACCATGGGAAGGATAAAGGAAACCATTGCAAGTTTGAATCATAACATCACATTTATCATAAAACTCTTTTTGAAATTGTTTACTATAAAGATGTTCTTCAGTTATCACATTCACAATGCAAGTGGGATCAACAAGGGTGCCATGGGTAGGAAGGCCATTAACCTTTGCGATAATATAGAGAGGACCATCATGTGCTTTAATTGTCTTAGTAGCATCAAATGTAATGCAAGGTTGTGATGGAGGTTTAGGTTTGACTTCCTCAACTTGATTAACAACATGATTAGCTTCATTAACTTTGTCATCATAGTTAATGCATTGTGAAGAAGAAGGTTGATCAATAATATTGGTTAACTGGGATGGCAAAGGACTGGTGTAGATTTGCAAGTTTTTGTTAGGAGGTACCTCAAATTTGTTTCCTTGATCATGGACACCATCTGTTAGGAATAACAGTCCACCAACACAACTAAGAGGGGGGGGGGGTGAATCATTTGTGAGGAAAATTATTAAACATTAAGCTTTATAAACAAAACTTTAATCCAAATAGTAAATGCCAACACAATAACACAATCCTTTGTTGTCAAGGAAACCCTATTAAAGGTAAAACTCCGATGGGAATTAGCACCCACAAATAATGTACTAAGAGTATAGTATCCCCGTTAGAAGATTTAGCCCTGTTAGGAGCTTATTGATGCATTATAGTACATAGTCCCTATTAAAGGATAGAACCTATTAAGAGTCAAGAGTAACAATAGGCTCACTACCTAAAGAAGGTTAAATCCACCCTTAGGACTTACAATCTGAAACACAAGTGTATATAGGAAATATATAATCTAGTGTATTATCTGATAACAATTGTCTTTGCTTGGTTAGTTCCAATGAAGTACCATAACCACATCCTCTTCTCTACATCCAACAGACAAACAAGCTCGCAACTTCCACACTTCATTGTCTCTATCACATACATACATACTCTTTTCAAAAGAAAATATCTCTCATATATATCATATTACAATAATTGATTAGGTCGGCCAATTGGGCTTTCCCAATATATAAATAATTACTTAACCTCTTGCTAAGATACACATGATACCTATAAAAAGTAAAAATCAAGTACAATTCATCATATATAATCCAAGATCCTTAATCCACGCTTGCAATCAATAATACACACTACGTCTCTGAAGTCGGTCCCAAATAGGTCTCCTCTAGAACACACACCATAGATGATGTCACCAAAAATCCTATGACTTTTAAAACATAAAAAAAATTCCTTAACATGCCTTCTACCATCCCTTAAGCTCAAATAACCTGAATCCACATCGCTCGTAAGTTATACTCAAAACACAGAGACTAACTCTGTCAAAGATCACTATCACTGTCCAGCACCCAGTCTCCATTAAAACATCTGTAACTCATCTAATAGACACTATTAAGCCGTGTGACCTTAGGAATAAGATCACAACACATCCCTGTACACATCACCATCTTTTCTCATTTTGAATAAATCATACAGTGCTCGTACACCTCTGTCAGTCATCAATAAATAGTAATAACCAGTCTGTTCTACCTCCATAGAAACATATTTTGACATTAGTGACAAAACATGAATTCCAACAGCATAAAAAAATCCAATTCCAACAATCTCCCCCTTTGGTATTGATGGCAACATATGGGAAAATCCATCAACCCAAAAGTACTCTCTCAATACAATCTTCTCAATATTATCAAAACAAATCTCCCTAAATAGTAGGGATTTTATCATAGAATCTCTCTCCCTTTGAAAACAATGGAAAAGGGTGCCATAACTCTTCTTGTTTCTTCTATAAGGTGTAGCATTTTCAAATGTTTATGCCTGCAGTAAACAGGTGCAAAATCACCCAAGTATGTTCTATAATATTCCTGCGATCACTCCCCCTGAGGAGTAGATCCATACATCAAGTCTAGAAAATGATATAGCTCTGAAAGCCACTGGACTGATGCATTCTTGCATCAATTTAGTTCTCGCAAGGAGGGGCTTTCACCCAAGTATACCTCTGAGATACTCAAAGGCATCCTTTGGCAAAGGTTTTGTAAATATATCTGCTATATGTTCCTTTGTGTTGATATACTCGAGTATGATCTCCTTCTTTGCTACCTTGTCTCTAAAGAAATGATACTTGATGTAAATATGTTTAGTCTTTGAATGCATAACTAGATTCTTTGACATGTTCACTATGCTAGTGTTATCACAATAAATAACCACTGGCTCTTCAAAAATTATTCTAATGTCCTTCAACATTTGTTTCATCCAAACAATCTGTGTACAATTTATAATAGCAACAACATACTCAGATTCCACATTAGACTGAGCTATACAATCCCACTTCTTACTTAACCATAAAACCATCCCTTTTCTAAGGAAAAATAATCCTCCACTTGTACTCTTTCTATCATCCACACTACCCGCCCAATGAGAATCAATATATGCATGTAAGATAAAATTATCAAATTTTTTACACCATAAACCATACTCTATTGTTCCTTTCAAGTATCTAAAAATTCTTTTCACAGCAACAAGGTGCGTCTCTTTAGGATTCGCTTGATATATTATCACAATTCCAACTGCATTAGAAATATCTAGTATAGTGTGAGTTAGTTATTGTAGATCTCCAATCAATGATCTGTACTTTGTCTAATTAACACTCTTGTTTCATCATTATTAGTAAGTATTTAACCAGTCACCATGGTTGTCCCAACATGTTTAAAATATTCCATTCCAAATTTCTTCAACATTTCCTTAAGATACTTGGTCTTAGAAATGAAAATATCACCCTTGTTCTCATTAATTTGAAATCCAAGAAAAATTTTCATCTCACCAATCATTGACATTTCAAATTCATTTTCCATCTCTTTAGATAATCTTTTGCTCATTTCATCATTTCCTCCAAAAATGATATCATCAACAAAAACTTCTACAATTAGAATTCCATCTTCACTAGTTCTTAAGTACAAATTGATGTCTGCATTACCTTTTTCTGAAGCCAAGACAAAGTAGATACCTGTCCAATCTTGCATACCATCATATTGCTACCTATTTAAGTCCATACAAAGCTTTCTTCAACTTGCAAACCATGTCTTCATCTTCTGTAAAAGGAAATCCATCAGGTTGCTCAATGTATACCTCTTCCTCTAGATCTCTATTCAAAAATGCAGATTTCACATCCATCTGATATACCTTAAAATATTTATGTGCAGCATAAGAAAGAAATAATCTTATTGCTTCAAACCTAGAAACATGAGAAAATGTTTCTTCAAAGTCTATGCCTTCTTTTTGCGAGTAGCCTCTACAAAACAGTCTTGCTTTATTTCTTACCACTGTTCCTTCCTCATCCATTTGTTTTTTAAAACCCACTTAGTTCTTATAACATTCTTACTTTTAGGTCTTGGAACCAATTCCCAAGTTTTGTTCTTCTTTATCTGTTCTAATTCTTCCTGCATAGCTTTAGTCCAAGATTCATCTCTACATGCCTCATCAGTAGATTTCGGTTCAACTTGGGAAATCAAACAAATTTAATCTCTTAATCTTGATCTTGTCATCATTCCTCTATTTGCATCTCCAATAATTTGATCTTTAGGATGGTTTTTCTTAGCATACCTTAGAGTCTTAGGAATTTCAGTAGGATCATTTGAGTCATCTTGACATACCTCAATCTCATAGTCAATCTCAATAGGTTCTTCTTGATCTACAGTAACCTCCTTGATCTCTATAGTCTGATTACAGTCATACATTCTCTCTTGAATCTAGAACTTTTCATTAATCCTCACATTAGCACTTTCAATCATCTTCCTCAATCTCATATTAAAACATTTATAGGCATTTATTTTAGTGGAATAACCAAGGAAGATCCCTTCATCACTTCTAGCATCAAATTTTCCTATCTCATCATCTCTTTTGATATAGCATTTACTACCAAATATTCTAAAATATTTCACAGTAGGAGTATAATTAAACCATAATTAATAAGGAGTCTTACTTGTACCTTCTTTGATATGAATTATATTTAAAGTATGCACAACAGTACCAAAAAATTCTCTCCACTAAACATGTGATACATTTCCTTCCAGCAACATAGTTCTAGCAGCATCTAATATTGTTTCATTTCTTCGCTCTACTATCCCATTCTATTGTGGTGTCCTAGGAGTAGATGTGCATATGTATATTCCATGTTCTTCGCAGTAGGTATTGAATAAATATGAAGTAAACTCACCACCTTTATTTGATCTCAAATATTTTATCTTTAAGCCTGATTCATTCTCAACTTTTTCTTTGAATGTTTTGAATTTTCCAAACGCCTCTGATTTCTCTCTTAGATATGTAATCCACATCATCCTAGAAAAGTCATCAAAAAAATTTATAAAGTACCTTTTGCCATATTAAGATCTTGTTCTTGTAGGACCACACAGGTCTGTATGCACTAGATCCAACTTCCCTTTCGCTGAGTAAGATTTGCTTTTAAAACGGATTCTAGTCTGCTTCCCCATTACACATTCTCTACATATGGTGTTAGATGGTTTCACAATCTTTGGTAGGTCTCTAACTACATTATTCATACTTGCCTTCACAATATTATCAAAGTTAACATGAAAAAATCTTCTATGTCATAACCAACTGTCATCTACCTTCACAACAAAACAACAAGCCTAAGACGTATTTAATTCAAATGCATTACCTCTAAATTTAGTGTGAGACGCGATCAAGTCTTGACTTACTATTGATAGAACATTTCCCATCAATGAATTTCAATTGATAACATTTGTCCACTAGCTGTCCAACACTCAACAAATTATGCTTAAGTCCATCAACAAGTAATACATTATCATTATTGTTCTTTCCATCCAAAGATATAGATCCAACTCCAATGATAAGATTGATTAAATATAACTGATTGAATGTTTGAAGATGACAAGTTGATGATCACCGAGCTGCAGAAAGTAAATGTAAGACATTAAATCAGTTAATGTGTTGTATTTTCATTGATGTCAGCTTAATATGTTATGATTTCTCATACACATATTGTCAAAACACTTGAAGATCTAAAGAGACAAATTTTTTGTCATCGGTAAAGGTATACACCGAGTGACAGGGTTACCCAAGAAGATTGAACCCTGAACAGTTCACAGTGTTGCCCGACGGACAGTGTTACCCGAGAGACATGGTGGTACCCAAAAATAATGTTACCCGAGATCAATAGTACATGAGCAAGTGTTACCGAGAAAACTAAGAGTTGATGACCGAAATCAACTGGAGTTAGAAAATGACAAAACTCCTTAGCTGACAGAGCTATATTTAGAGTTAAATGATTGATTGCTTTATTTTCATCAACCAGTAGAACTAAGGATAAGAAGAAGATTTAAAGCTAGTTTTATTCACAATTGACAAGGATAAATCTATGGAATAAAACTAAAGCAAAGATTTAAAGATTAAAGCAATGCATGGCGGGATTTGCGGATCAAGAAGCAATCTACATCAAGAATAAGAAAGACAAGGAGATTGAATGGTGATATCATGTCTATATAAAGAGACAAGCAATTTATTATGTAGAGAGGAATGCTGAATACATTTTGTGTGAAGATAGAAGTCTTCAAGCAGATCTGATCATACAGCTGAAGAATAGAGCCAAGAAATTCTGCAAACATTGAGCAACAGAAGCAAGAGCATTCACCGAGTAGAAATAAAAAAGAAGGGGAGAAAAGGAATTGAAGATAACATTGATCAGAGAGGTATTATGGACTAATAATAGATCTTAAAATATGCAAGTTAAATTTCTATTATTGAACAAATCATTTACTATTTCAGTTTAACCATTGATTCAAAAAATCTCTTAACCGAGTGGGATTTAACCATCCTTAATGTATTGAGATACTCAAGAGTATCAAAAGGTTTTCTTATTGACAACATAGTGAATGCTAGGTCAAAAGAAAAACTGTTAGTTTTGAATCCGCTAACAAGGTCGCACTTAATAGTGTGTTTGTAACCTTTAACAGGGTTAGCTCTTCACCAAGCTCACTTGAAAAGAGTGAAAATTTTGGGTTTCAGGTCCCAAGTGGTTTTTCCATTAACAGGGTTTCCATGTCAAAAATCCATGTGTCAAATGTGAATTTCTTTCATTGCATTGATAGTTTACTTTACACATTACTAAAACTGGATTGGTTGGTAAACACTAAGTTTAATTGACGCTACTTGGTAAAGCTTAGAAAAGATAAACAATATATCTAACCGAGAAATATATATTTGATAAAGGCATACATCTTGAAGGACTAAAAGGTAACCAGAGGATATTATATTTGTGATATAGGTTTTGGTTGGATTATTGGAATTATTTTTAAGGCTGTTGATTCACCCCTCCTCTTAGTTATTCTAACAATTGGTATCAAAGCTTTGGTGCTTGGAAGAGAGTTTAAAGACTCAAGCTAAAGATCAAAAGATGAGTAAAAGGGATGTGCCTAAGTTCAACAAGGACAACTTTGCATCATGGAAAAGTAGGATAAGAATCCATCTATCAGGTATTGAAATGATGTCACACAATACTTGGATGTTGAATATGTTGCACCTACTAGACCTCTAACTATTGATCAATTGAGAGAAACATGAACACAATTCTATGATGATAGAACTTGCTTCTTCACTATCCAATTCTAAATTTGAAGATGTCAAATCATGCATCACTACAAATAAAATGTGGGACAAACTCAAGCTAGTACATAGAGGAGACACCAATGTGCTGAGAGCTAAAGTTGAAAGCCTAAGAGGAAAGTTTGATGACCTAAGAATGAAAGAAGGAGAGAACATCACTCAGTACAATAGCATAATAAAATAATTTGTTAATTCTATCCATGGAGTAAGAGGAGTACTTGAATAAGAAATAGTGGTAAGTAAAATTCTGAGAACCTTACTGCCTATTTATGCTATTAGAGTATCAGCAATTCAAGAAATGAGAGCAGTATAAAATAACAATTTTACTCTTGATAGTTTGATTGGTAGACTTATTTCATTTGAGATGAACAACTATGACAACAATGTCTTACCAACTATTGAGTCTGCATTCAAATCTTCTGTGAAAATAAGCAAATCTAGTCATAAACACACTATGAGAAATGATAGTGAAAGTGATAGTGATGAACAAGAACTTGATAAAATTGAAGTACTAATGGCTAGAAGATTGCAAAGAGGTAAAGGAAGATATAAAGGTAAATTACCATTGATCTTTTTTAATTGCAAAGAAATTTGACATTTTGTTGCTAGATGCCCTAACAAGAGAAAGATTGAAAGAAACAATGATAGATCTTATGAAAAGAAGTTTGGCAAAAGTGACGATTGAGACTATAGAAGCAACCGACACTCTGACAAAAGAGATGATCGATACTACAAGGACAAAGGCAAGAAGGCTTGTTACCTGGTTGAGAACAAAACTAAATATACTGACGTTGAGTCTGATGAAGATGTTGAGGTAGTATTTGTTGTTATGAAGGATGATTTAGACGAAGAATAAAGGTATGTTGAAACTACACTCATATCTAAAGTTAGCAAAAATGGTGTTTGGATTATTGATAGTGGTTGTACTCACCACATGACTAGAGATAAGGAAAATTTTGAAACTTTTGAATATTATAATGGTGGATCAGTTAGGATGGGTAATGACTCACCTTGCCCAGTTGAAGGAAAAGGAACCATCATGTTGATTAATCTGATCAGATGTGAAAATGCATATTGGGTGAAAGGATTTAACTATAATCTATCGAGTGTTTCATAGATGAATAACACAGGTCACTAAGTTGCATTTGAGAACAAAAAGGCAAAGATCTATAATGAAACAGGAAAGTTGATCAGTACTGGTGAACAAACAAAAGGTAACCTATTCTATCTTGATAAGATTAAGACCATTTGTTTATTGGATAGAAATGAAGATGTTTGGTTGTGGCATAAAAGGTTATGTCATGTGAATTTTGACAACATGGGTAGGATAAGCAAGAAAATGAAAGTAAGAGGCTTACCGAGTATGTCAAAACCTAACCATGTCATGTGCAAGAATTGTTAAAAAGGAAAATGACAAAGTCTAGTTTCAAGAGAAAAACCTACACATCTAATGCTATTTTGGAATTAGTCCATACTAACTTATGTGGACCAATGAGAACAAAAATCTATTATGGTGATAGCTACTTCATTCTATTTGTTGATGGCTATTCTAGGATGATGATTGTCATGTTCTTAAAAGATAAATCTGAAGCATTTAAGATGTTCAAATGGTATAAAGCTATAGTTGAAAAGAAAAGTGGAAAATAACTGAAATATTTAAGATCAGATAGAGGAGGATAATTTATTTATGATGAAGTCAATAAATTTTGTAATGAGAATGGAATTACAAGACATGTTTCTGCACCAAGAATACCACAACAAAATGGGATTGTTGAAAGGAGGAACAAATCAATTGTTGATTGTGCCAAAACACTGATTATTGAAAAATGTATCACACAAAAATTCTAGAGAGAAGCTATAAGTACTGTTGTCTATACACTAAACTAATTTTAATTAAAGAAAGACACTAATAAGACACCTTATGAGCTATGGTATGGATGCACACCAAATGTGAGTTACTTTAGAATTTTTGGAAGTCAATGTTATATATTGAAAGATGATAAAAATGGGAAACTTGACTCTATAAGTGATGAAGGAATATTTCTAGGATATTCTACCAAAAGCAAAGCTTATAAATGTCTTAATAAATCTTCTAACAAAATCATTGAAAGTGCAAATGTTAAAGTGGATGAATTTGATGAGAAAAATGATGAGGAAAGTAGAAAGGAACCAAAAGATTACAAAAGATTTGTCTACAGTGAAGAACCTGACAATCTGCCCGAGCAACAGTGTAACACTATCGAGCGACAGAACAATGCAACCGAGCAACATGCTGCACACACCGAGAATCAGGAAAATGATCACAATGCTGAACCAAGTGATGAAAATAAAAATAAAGGTCAAAATGATGATCAGAATGATGAACATAGATCTAAACTTGTACTTTCTAAATATGTCAGAAGATACCATCCACGGGACCAGATCATTGGAGACTAAAGAGCTGGAATAAAAACAAGAAGTAAGTCACTTAACACCAGATGTTTGATTTGTGATTTTGAGCCTAAATTTATTAATAATGCACTTGAGAATCAAGAATGGATTAGTGCAATGAATGAAGAGATTGAGAAGAACAAAACATGGACATTAGTACCTATATTGAGTGACAAAAATGTCATTGGTACCAAATGGATATTCAAAAACAAACTGAATGAGAATGGAGAAGTCACAAGGAACAAAGCAAGATTGGTATGCAAAGGGTATGCACAAGAAGAAGGTATTGACTATAGAGAAACCTTTGCACCCATTGCTAGACTAGGAGTGAGAATTATACTTTCTTATGCTACTTTCAAAGGATTCAAAGTATACCAAATGGATGTTAAATCTACATTTCTGAATGGAATGCTAGAAGAGGAGGTATACATTAAACAACCTGAAGGGTTTGTTGATCCTAACAAGAGGAACATGGGTTGTAGACTACAAAAAGCTCTGTATGGATTGAAACAAGCACTGAGAGCATGGTATGAAAGACTTAACTCTTTTCTCATTAGTATTGGATTTGTTAGAACAAGTGATAACAATAATCTATATTTGAAAGGAGATACTGATGATAAGATTTTGATTGCTGAGATATTTGTTGATGATATCATATTTGGAGGTAACGATATGATATGCAAGTCATTTGCTGATGAAATGAGCAAAGAATTTGAGATGTCAATCTTTGGAGAGATCAAAATTTTTCTTGGTCTACAGATTCTACAATAGGAAGAAAACATCTACATCACACAATTCAAATACATCAAAGAAGTTTTGAAGATGATGGATGAATCCAAACCAGTTGGAGCACCTATGGAAACCAAATGCAAATTGACAAAGGAAGACAAGAAAACTGAGGTAAATCAGACCTTATATAGATCTATGATTGGAAAACTAACGTATGTTGTACACACAAGACTAGATATAGCACATGCAGTTGTTATAGTTGCAAGATTCTCTACTAATACTAAGGAATCACACATGACTGATGTTAAACGAATTTTGAGATATCTAAAGAATACCGAAGACTATGGTTTGTGGTATAATAAAGAAGGCAAATTTGAGCTACAAGTTTATATAGATGTTGATTGGGCCAGAAACATAGATGATAGAAAGAGCACAATAGGAGGATAATTCTTTATGGGTGACAAACTTGTCACATGGATAAGCAAAAAGCAAGGATGCATATCTTAATCAACTATAGAAGCAAAATACATGGATGCTATTGCAAACTACTCTAACATTGCATGGATCAAGCAATTACTGAAAGGTATGAATATGGAAATTCTTGACCCAGTGATTATCTATTATGATAATACTAGTGCTATAAACATTTCAAAGAACCCTATGATGCATGATAAGACAAAGCACATAGCTATTAAGTATCATTACTTGAGGGAAAAAGTACAAGAGAAAGAGGTAATACTAGAATATGTACAATCAAAAGAATAATTAGTAGACATATTCACAAAGCCATTCCCAAAAGATACATTTGAGTTCCCAAGGAATAGAATAGGGGTTGGACCCTTGTCTACTGGTCACTAAGCTGACTTGTAGGCTGCATCATCCTACACATTATCATGATATCAATCATGTTGACACAAGCTAAGATATGGACTTCAATGACATATCAGTCCACTCAAGGGACAAAAAGCTTTCAAAGGGAGAAAAAGATTGTTGGCTACTACAGAGTTGTATTGCTGATGGAGATAGATATTCATGATATTTGTTTTTTGGCATTGTTGTCAAAGGGAGAGAGATATCCAATAATGAAATATCCATTAGGGAGAGAAGAGAAATGTCCATTAGGGAGAAGAACATAAGTCAAAGGGAGACAAAACATCAGAGAAAGAAGTTTCTACAAAGGGAGAGAAAGATCCAATGAAGATTAAAAGAAACAACCATCCATCTAAGGGAGAGAATTGGAGAGAGTTAACACTGCATATCTATCCAGTTAAGGGAATGAAGAAAGGGAGAGCACTTTGCAAGAATCAAATCTAAGCTAGAAGAGCTTACCGAAAATTAGATATTTGTATTGGTTATAGAACAATAAGTTTGGTATGATATGACATATTTCATATTGTATTGATATTATGTTTCCATCAATGCCAAAGGGAGAGATTGATGAAATATAACTGATTGAATGTTTGAAGATGATAAGTTGATGATCACTGAGCTGTAGAAAGCAAATGCAAGCCATTAAATCAGTTAATGTATTGTATTGTCATTGATGTCAAATTAATATGTTATGATTTCTCATACACATATTGTCACAACATTTGAAGATCTAAAGAGACAAAGTTTTTGTCGTCGGTAAAGGTATACACCGAGTGACAGGGTTACCTGAGAACAGTGAACCCCAAGAAATTCATAGTGCTTCCTGATGGATAGTGTTACCCAAGAGACATAGTGGTACCTGAGAACAGTGTTACCCAAGATCAGTAGTACCCGAGCAAGTGTTACCGAGAAAACTAAGAGTTGATGACCAAAATCAACTGGAGTTATACAATGACAAAACTACTTAGCTGGCAGAGCTATATTTAGAGTGAACTGATTGATTGCTTTATTTTCATCGACCATTAGAACTAAGGATAAGAAGAATATTTAAAGCTAATTTTATTCACATTTGTCAAGGAGAAATCTACAGAATAAAACTAAAGCAAAGCTTTAAAGATTAAAGCAATGCATGGTGGGATTTGCAGATCAAGAATCAATCTACGTCAAGAACAAGAAAGACAAGGAGATTGAATGGTGAAATCATGTCTATATAAAGAGACAAGAAATTCTTTATGTAGAGAGGAATGGTGAATACATTTTGTGTAAAGATAGAAGTCTTCAAGTAGATCTGATCATATAGGTTGAAGAACAGAGCTGAGAAATTCTGCAGACACCGAGAAACAGAAGCAAGAGCGTTCACCAAGTAGAAAGAACAAATAAGGGGAGAAAAGGAATTGAAGAGAACATTGATCAGAGAGGTATTATGGACTAAAAATAGATTTGAAAATCTGCAAGTTAAAGTTGTATTATTGAACATATCATTTATTGTTTCAGTTTAACCATTGATTCAGAAAATCTCTTAACTGAGTGGGATTTAACCATCCTTAATGTATTGAGATACTCAAGAGTATCAAAATGTTTTATTTTTGAAAATATAGTGAGTGTTAGGTCAAAAGACAAACTATTAGTTTTGAATCCTCTAACAAGGTTGCACTTAACAGTGTGTTTGTAACCTTTAACAGGGTTGGCTCTTCACCGAGCTCACTTCAAAAGAGTGAAAATTTTGGGTTACCGGTCCCAAGTGGTTTTTCCCTTAATAGGGTTTCCATGTTAAAAATACATGTGTCAAATGTGTATTTCTTTCATTGAATTGATAGTTTACTTTACACATTACTAAAACTGGATTGGTCAGTAAACACTAAGTTTAATTGCTACTACTCGGTAAAGCTTAGAAAAGATAAACAATAAATATAACCGAGTAGTATATATTTGATAAAGGAATACATCTTGAAGGAATGAAAGATAATTAGAGGATATTATATTTGTGATATAAGTTTTGGTTGGATTATTGGAATTTTTTTTAAGGCTACTGATTGACCTCCCCCTCTCAATTATTCTAACAAAGATTAGGAGTATTGTCACCAAATATCACAACACCACCATCATACTTATTCTGTTTAAAAAAATTATTTTTATCTCCAGTCATATGGTGTGAACAACCACTATCTACGACCCATTCAGATTTCTTTTCAACATGAGATACTAAAACTCTTTCTTCATGTATAGGTTTATCATCCTTGATAGCAATAAATCTAATCTCATCATAACCAATAGTATCATCATCATAAACACATTCAATAGCATAATAACATTCCTTATCCTTTGAATACTTAGGTTTATAAAACATATTTATGCTTTGGAACCCTTGTAGGACATCTAGATGCAAAATGACCTATCTTATTGCACAATTTTTTTTCCAGAGGTAACTTCCCTTCAAACTTACCCTTACCTCTCTTTTCTCTTCTGGCAACCAGGGCCACAATTTGATCTAAATATCTTTCTTCTTCCTGTATCTGTTCCAATTCATCAACATATTCACCGAGCTCTTCTCTCAAGTCACTACTTTTGGTGCTCGCAATTCCTAATAAATTCTTTTTATTTTTATGCACAATCGCCTTGAATATTGTCTCAACTTTAGGTAATCAATCTCCCATCTCTGTGGCCTCAAAGGTAGTTATTTTTCCAATCAACATCTCTCTGTTGAAATTCATTTTCAAAGGTATGATCTCTTCTATAACTTGTACTTTGGTTTTTTATACAGGTGTCAGGGATCTAAGAATTTTTGCAATCACTTCTTCCTCATTTTAAGTGCCTCTAGAGTTCCCGACGCCAACAAAAACTTCATTAACTCTCTGTGTATATGCTCTAATATTCTCATCATCTGTCATTTTCAACATTTCCATCTTTGTGTTCTATTTTTGCAGCTTCACTTGCTTTATAAAATGTCTCCTTCATACAGTGCTTCTAATCTTGTCCAAATTTCATGTGTAGAATCTAGATCTTTCACCTTTGTGAATTCACCTTCAGAAAGCACACTAATCAATGCTTCTATCTGTTCATTATTCTTTGTTATCATCCAGTAGTCAATTTCCAAGCATAGAAAATGTGTTCTCATCTTGTTCTTTCAACTATCAAAGTTTTCAGGATCAAACTTCAGACTATCCTTCCTATAGTATGCAATCTTCAGGATCACCTCAAGATGTTAAACTTTCTCTCTAAGGACCAGTAGCTCAGATACCAATTGTTAGGAATAACAGTCCACCAACACAACTAAGAGGGGGGTGGTGAATAAGTTGTGAGACAGATTATTAAACATTAAGCTTTATAAACAAAAATTTAATCCAAATAGTAAATGCCAACACAATAACACAATCCTTTGTTGTCGAGGAAACTATGTTAAAGATAAAACCCTGGTGGGAATTAGCACCCACAAATAATGTACTGAGAGTATAGTATCCCTATTAAAATATTTAGCCTTGTTAGGAGCTTATTGATGCATTAAAGTACATAGTCCCTGTCAAAGGACAAACCCTGTTAGGAGTCAAGAGTAATAGTGGGATCACTGCCTAGACACACTGCCTAAAGAAGGTTAAATCTACCCTCAAGACTTACAATCCAAAATGCAAGTGTATATAGGAAATATACAATCCAGTGAATTGTTTGATAGCAACTATCTTTGCTTGGTTAGTTCCAATGAATTACCATAATCACATCCTCTTCTCTACAACCAACAGACAAACAAGCTCGTAGCTTCCACACTTCACTATCTCTATCTCAATCACATACATACATACTCTTTTCAAAAGAAAAGATCTCTCATATATACCTTATTACAATAATTGATTAGGTTGACAAATTAGGCTTTCCCAATATAAAAATAATTACTTAACCTATTGCTAAGATACACACAATACCTATAACAAGTAAACATCAATTTCAATTCTTCATATAAAATCCAAGATCCGTAATCCACACTTGCAATCCATAATACATGCTACATCTCTGAATTCGGCCCCAAATAGGTCTTCTCCAGAACACAGAACATAAATAACATCACCAACACTCCTATGAATTGTGAAACATAAAAAAAATTCCTTAACATGTCTTCTTCCATACCTTAACCTCACATAACTTGAATCTACATCGTTTGTAAGTTATAGTCAAAATACAGAGACTAACTCTGTCAAAGATCACTGTCACTTTCCAATACCCAGTCTTCACTAAAATATATGTAACTCATCTAATGGAAACTATTAAGCCATACGACCTTAGGAATAAGATCAAAACACATCCCTATACATATCACCATCTTTACTCATTTTTAATCAACCGTACAATACTCGTACACCTCAGTCAGTCATCAAGCAATAGTAAAACCAATATGTTCTGCCTCCATAGAAACATATGTTGACATCAGTGACAAAACATGAATGCCAACAAAATCAGCAGAAACCAATTCCAACACCATCAACATATATATCCTTAGAATCAATAAGATCTTGGATAACATATTTCAAGTGGAAACATTTTTTAGTATCATGACCTGGTTGACAGTGATATTGGAAAAAAGCTTTGGGATCAAAATATTTGGATTGGGCTTTAGATTTGTCAATTGGTTTGATAGGAGGAAGCGTTAACACATTAGAATTAATTAAATTTAACATTAGATTATGCAAATATTCATAAAGTTGAGTATAATTATGAGGAGGTTTAAAAATAGATGACAAAGGAGCCACACCTTTGGATGTTGCTGCCACTTGTTTATCAACAGTGTTGGATGATTTGTTGATTTTGATGTAGTTATTCGATTTCTGAAACTTTTCAAAATTAGATGCGACATCACTCTTATCAATGGGAATAGGAGCCATTAGAGTGATGCTCTCAAATTGACTCACTTGTAGTTGATAATGATGAAGCACTGCACAAAATTGAGGAAATGAAGAGAATTCATAAAGAAGTATATTATTTCTAATGTCACTCTATAAATTAGCAATAAAAATGTGTTGCACATCAATATCATGCACAAGATAAGAAATCTAAGCATGCAAATGCTTAAATCTACCAATGAAATCACTAAATTTTTGTTTAACACCTTTTTTACAATGAATTAAATTAGTTAGAGATATTTTAGGACCAATTTGTTTTTGAAATTGTTCAATGAAAGCATTAGCAAGTTTTTGGAAGGAATCAATTGAATAAGGAGGCAAGGAACAATACCATTGCAAATATTTATCTTGAAAGGTTCTAGTAAAATTTTTTTTCATGACCCTATGGTCATGAGATAAATCACTACATAAGGTTTGAAAAGTTCTAACATGAATAAATCTCCATCTATTGCAGAATAACAGTGCAGATAATATCCAAATACAAGGGACTAGTAATATCTCAAGTAGGAATGTTGAACTTGGATTGAGTCATGGAAGGAATTTGTTTTTGCAAAGATGACAGAGTTTGAGCCAAGCTATTAATGGTAAAATCGGTACAAAGAATGTTAGAAGGAGAAACATGAGAAATGTTAGGAGAGTTGTTGTAAATTGAAGGAATGGTTGAATATGAAAAAGGAACAGTATGATAAGTGGTCATGGAAGAAGGCAATAAAACACATGGCACACTTGAAGGAATAGAAGGAATAATAGGATTAGGAAGACTCACATGTGTAGGATTGGAATTTTGGATTGAAGTTGCGATTATAGGTGGAGCATAAGTGGACACATTAGGATTGAAAGTAGAGATAGGAAAAGAGGTCTCAACACTTGTAGTAGGTTGAGTAAAACCTAAATATTGAGAATAATCCCTAAGGGGTTTGATATTGGCATCAATAAGGTGAGAAATATGACACAAGAGGTTAACACCATGTTCATCATTAATACTAAATTTCCTTAAGCTTTCTACAATGGAAGGAGCTTTAGGATTATTGTTTTCTTGACCTAACCAATGTTTAAACTTCTCAAATTCATGGGAAAGCTTTTTGACTTGAGAAAGAGGAATCCTTAATGATTCTTCTTCATCATGAGAAGAATGAGAAGATTTATTCTCCATGATAGGATTGGGATCACTAAGATGCATGTTGGTCTCATTGAGATTCCTAGGAAAGAAGGCGGGTTTGTGATCAAAGGAACCCATAAGTCTACGACTTCTTCTAATCGAAATAGTATAGGTTGGACTCAAAGTGACGAATCTCATGCACAAGGGAATGAAAAGAAATAGAAATGCAATGCAATTTGAAAGAAATATGCAATCCAAGAAAATTTAACTACTAAATTTAAGCATGAAACTATGATGTAATGTAAATGTTGACTAACAAAATACATACATGGAAAGATATGATCTAACTATAATGAATATAAAAGAGATATAAATGCAATATTATGTAAATGAAAAATAGATCTATATATCTAAATACAAAAAAGGGTAATCTAACACCAAATCAGATTGGAAATGTACTAAGTCGGGTTCACTGAGATGTATCATATGAAATGGTGAGAAATGCTATGGATGAAGATAAATCACCAAATGAAGTGGTACATGGGAATATGATACATTAGGAACACTCTCTAAGGCTCACCCTCAAACCCAAATCAGATTAGCACAACCCAAAATGATGAAGGGGTGCTAATGTAAGATCTAGATTTGAGGATGGAGTGTAATTTGGGGATGGGTTCCTTTAATTTTAAAGTGTATATGATATGTGAAATGATATGCAAATCTATGAAAGGGATTAATGAAATGATAAATAAAAAGATATGATATCATATATGATGCATAAAATTAAATGCAAGATGAAAATAAGAAGAATGAACTCACCTTGAAGCTAAGAGAAGAGGAACAAACTTTAGAGTTGGAGTTGACTATCACTAAATTGACAGAATCATAAACAATTCTAGATCTGGTACTTTGACACCTATAACTTCCAAGAGTAAAATTTATGGATTCAAAGGATCACGTCGAACAAAGTTGACCTTGTCCAAGAAAGTCAACCTAGTCCCAGAGGCTCTAAATGTAATGAAATCTGTGAAGGATTTGCCATTGGTTCTGTAACTCCCAAAATCCAGATCTGAAACTCTAAAAACTTGTTCATGCACACAAGAAGAATGGGGAAAAGGTTATGGAAAGGGGCTTTCCTTGGTCAAGCACCTGTATAGGAATCAACCTTGGAATGAAATAAAAATTACATAAGGAAAGTAATGTAAACAAGATAAAAGTCAGGTTTACCTTGCATGAAAAGCCCTCATGGATGGATGTAGAAATCAATCAAATCCATGAAGATGCTTAAAATGTATGTTGTATAATTAAGGATGCCTTCACAAGTGTATGGATCTACACTTGACAAACTAAGATCTTGGATGAGTTTATGATTGAAATATTGAATGGAGAAGAGGAATGGATGTTCTTGCTTGCTTGAGAATTCCTTTACTTGGCCAACATGAGAGATAAATTTGCATTAATGAGAGTATATTTCCTATTCTTGAATGGAAGAAGACTTGGAGATCTTGAATTGGATGCTTTCCTTGAAATATTGAATCCACCATTTCAAGTGCCCAACTTGAAAATTTGATTTCTTTCACTTGAAATATTGCATAATAATGAATTGCAAAGGATGATAATGAATGTCAAAATGAGAGGAGAGAACCCCTTTTTATACTCATTTTGGGATTCAATGTTGTCAGTCCAACCAAAAATAAAGATAAGGAAGAAAAACCTCTGCATTGGGCCTAGAGCCTACTTAAACACAATGCCCTATGACAAGGTCAAATTGGGTTGACCTTGTCTAGGACAAGAATGAATTAGTTCAACCTAGTCCTAGCATTGTCAAATTCAAAGCAGATCTGGGTCTTGGGAAGTGTGGAATTTTTTGGGAGAGAAAATGAAAGATGTAGGAAATCAATCATAAATAAATTTGGATCTTGGAATCACTAAAATGGTATCTATTTTGGAAATAAGTTGAGTAAATGAGAGGAGAGGGGTGAATTAGTTACTAGAAAAACAAATCCAAGTCCCTTAGATGTCTTAAACAAACTTATCACTGTTACTCGGTTAACAAATATATTCTGCTGTTACTCAGTTAACAAAGCAATCTTAAGATATTAAATGTGATTATCCTTTAGTGATTAAGTGTAGAAACATAAAGCATAAAGGAAATAACATGTACACAGATGACTCCAAGATTTACCGTGGAAACCCAATTTGGGAAAATCACCAATTGCAACTAGTTACTATTTTTCACTCTTCTGAAGTGAGCCCTGATAGGAGCTAAGCCTGTTAAAGGTTACAAAACACACTGTAAGGTGTGACCTTTTTAGAGGATTTAATCACCCTGTTAGGAGTGGCCTTGTTAGAGGTCTTCAAACACTTCAATATAGAAATGCCACCTTGTGAGAGGATTTATGAAAATACTATTAAGTATACTCTGTCAAGAGATTTGGAGCACTGCTAAAATTGTTAGAGAGTAACAATGAGTTTGACCTGTTTGAAGAAGCACCTATCTTTGCTGATTCAAATCTCTATTCTGGCTTTAACTGGATCCTCACTGATCAAATATTCTTTTGTAGCTCAGTCTGGGTATTCTGTCCTTAATCAGAATTCCCTCTTACTTCGCCTTCATTATTCATATCAAAGAACTCTTCTTCTCATCATTAAATAAAAAATTGACCTTGTATTTATATGATAGGCTTTGTCAAGTTGGCTTGAATACCCTTCCAATTAAATAATAAAACTTAAGTCTGTCGGCTGCAATTAACCAATTAAACATAAAGTGTAAACTATTGTTAGTTGGTTGACACTAAATGCATAACTCAGTTGAAACTATAATCCTTTGATGCCCGACCGATAATCGGTAGAAATAAAACTTACTATATTGCCTGAGAGAACTTGGTTAGTACAGAACTTCCTTCATTAACCGACAGAGCTCAGTTAATACAACAAATCACTATATTTGTGTAACATCAATGACAATATACAATTAAATAATTATCTTCAACAATCTCCCTCTTTGGAATTGATGAAAACACAACATGTCATTATAAAAATAATTCTAGAGCAATAGAAATAAGGATACAATTTATAATGTCTTTAGCTTCATTCTGATTCTCATCCAAAAAAACTCCCTCTATCTTCACAATCACTAAAGTATAGATTTATCCCTCTTACATCGATCTTTGTTTCTGATAAAATTTCTCCCTCTGACATCAATAATCTCTCCCTCTTTGACATCCAATGACAAAGACTCTATCCAATGAAGTTGTAATTTACTTGTTGTACTGATTTATATGCAATAAGCTCTAACAATCTGCATCAAATTGTTAGATCTTCATTGTATCTCGGTTGATGCATCACTAAAATGTGCTTTAGTGAGCCTCAATTAGGGAAATCCACCCTATCTTTCCTCTAAGATACAAGAATGCATCCTTAGGTAAGGGTATTGTGAATATGTCTACAATTTATTCTTTGGTATTCATATATTCCAACCTTACTTCCTTGTCCTGAACCAATTCTCTCAAGAAATGATACTTTATTGCAATATTCTTAGTCTTAGTATGCATCACAGGGTTCTTTGAAATATTAATAGCACTAGTGTTGTCATAGTAGATGATAACTGGTTATTTGATTTCTTCCTTCATACTTGACAACAACTGTTTGAACCATATGATATTTGAACAATTCACTGCTGCAACAACATACTCTTCTTCTACTGTAGACTGAGAGATGCAATTCTATTTCTTGCTAGTCCAATAGACTAACCTCTTTCCAAGAAAGAATGCTCCACCACTGGTGCTCTTTCTATCATCAACACTTCCTACCCAATCAACATCAGTAAAATTCTTCAAATCAAAGTTTCCTCCTTTCTTATACCATAATACATAGTCTTCAGTACCCTTAAGATATCTCAAAATCCTTTTGATGGCCATAAAATGATTCTCTCTAGGATTAGCTGAAAACCTTGCAACAATACAAACTAATAATGCAATATAAGGCCTAGTGTGAACAACATATTGAAGTTTACCAATCATGGATATATAAGTAGTTTGATTTACCTCCTTTGAGTCATTATCCTTAGACAACTTATGTCCAGTGAATAGTATATCATCAATTGGTCTGGAATCTTCCATTCCAAATTTCTTCAGTATCTTTTTGATGTATTTAGATTGAGTAATGTAGATACCATCCTTCATCTGATGAACTTGTAAACCAACAAAGAATTTGATTTCTCCAAACATAGACATCTCAAATTTCTTACTCATAGCTTTAGAGAATACTTTGCATAAATCATCATGTCTAGTGAATAGTATATCATCAACAAATATCTCTACTAATAGTATCTTGTTCTAAGGTCCTTCTTTGATGTACAAGCTACTATTGTCATTAGTTCTCTAAAATCCAATACTTATTAGGTATCCATGCACTCTTTCATACCAAGCTCTACGAGCTTGCTTTAGTTCATACAAAGCTTTGTGCAATTTGAAAACCATATTCCTTTTGTTAGGATCAAATTTTTTTTTAGGTTGCTCAATATATACTCCCTCTTCCAAAATTCCATTCAAGAATGAAAATTTTACATCCATTGGGTATACCTTGAATCCTTTATGTGTAGCATATGCCAGAAGAGTTCTGACTCCTTCAAGTCTTGCCACAGGAGTAAAATTTTCTCCATAATAAATACCCTCTTCTTGAGCATATCCTTTACACACTAATCTTTCCTTGTTTCTAGAAACACCACCTTTTTCATTCAACTTGTTTCTAAAAATCAACTTAGTACCAATTACATTCTTTCCTTTTGGTCTAGGCACAAGAGTCCAAGTCTTATTCTTTTCTATCTGCTCAATCTCTTCATTCATGGCTTCTATCCAACTTTCATCATTCAAAGCATCTTTAATGGATCTAGGTTCAATTTCACTAAGCAAACATGTACCTTTAAGTGTGTTCCTTGTCATTATTCCTTCTGTTTGATCTCCAATTAATTGCTTAGGTGCATGATGACTTCTGACATATTTGAAAAGTACAGGTTCCTTTCCTTTTGATTCTAGACTTGCATTACTTGGTTCACCATGCTCAAACATTATGTTCTACTCTTCTGACTGAGACTCAATTTTCTCTGTCTAAGACTCGATTTCCTCTATCTATGACTCAATTACCTCTATTAGCATCTCAGGTTGCACAAGTTGTAACAAAGTTTGTGCTGACAGTGGTTGACATGGTTGTTTTCCAATCACCATTGCTTGTGTCTTAGGCATAGTATCAGGTTCATAATACACAAAGTTCTTGTAGTCCTCAGGCTCTTTATTGCTATGTTCTTGTTCGTAATAACTGAGAGGGGGGGGGGGGGGCGGGTGAATCAGTGGCCTCAGAAAATTTATCCTTTTTAAACTTTAATCCACTAATCAATACTTCTCTAATTATTAAGTCCCAACAAGATGCATGCCATTGAAATATTTGAAACAAATAACTGTCTGTCGGTTTACCTTGTCTGTCCTTATTCTCCTTGATAACCGATAAGCAGTAAAATGTATTTACCGATACTCAGTAAATGTGTAGAGTATACCAGTCAATCTGTAAACGCATATGCATAGTAAAAAAAAAACTAAAGTAATAAACCATACACATGACACAAGGATTTCAATGTGGAAACCCTGTTAAGGGAAAAACCACTGGGACCAGTACCCCAAATTTTCACTCTTCTGAAGTGAGCCCTGTTAGGAGCCAACCCTGTTAAAGGTTACAAACACACTGTAAAGTGCGACCTTGTTAGAGGATTTTCAATACATAGGTTGTCACTAAGTATCTGGCATCTACGCTACCATCCTTGAATCAGTCTCATGACTGTCAATAGGCTTTATGCAAATCTTACTACCATCCTTG
>MU226477.1:892422-919613 GCA_018584345.1 Thuja plicata
TGATACCAATTGTTAGAATACTTTAGGGATAACTGAGAGGGGGGGGGGGGTGAATCAGTTATCAACAACTTTAAATATTTATACTTATTAATCCAGATTGATACAAAGTAAACGCACATTCATATAACACATTACACAACACATCAATTTGGTTATGGGGAAACCAAATGGTAAAAACCCCGGTGGGAATTAGTACCCACAAAGAACTATACTGTTTATAGTGATCACTATTAAAAGATCTTCCAACCCTGTTAGGAGTTGTTCATTACAATGTAGTAGTATAGTGACCTGGTTAAGGTTCAGACCCTATTAGGAGTCTTTTATAATAACCCTATTAGGGGTGGTGGACTCATTGTCCAAGGACTCACTGTCCAAGTGGTGAAGGCTACAACCTTCTGGGTATTTGATACACATTGTATCAACAAGATGAACTGCTATTGTGACACTGCTTGTCTAATCAGTTCCTTTTGTGTGCTGATGCTTTAATCTCTTGTAAAGAACTACAACAATCTTATCTATATTCTTAAAGCTTCAACTTCAATATCTATATTATCAACATATGATAAATATAGCTCTGCTACTTTAACACTCCGCTCTGCTTTTCTAATCTTTGGTTTTCGAAACTCTTCTTCTCACAAATGACCTTCTATAAATACATACACCAAGTATGAGATCGTGGGATCTGTTAGACAACTCTTCATAACATCCTAGTTGGCTCTATTAAGCGTGCAAGCATAATTACAACCACGCAAGTATAAACTGAATAGACGCGTCGCTTCACTAAGTCGGCTTCACCAATTTAATCATAACTTTACAATCTTCTTGAAATAAGTTTAGCACCTTTAGATTAATATCAAAAAGTCATAAATCATCATGAATATACACACACATATCCTAAAGATAGGTGCAACTAAATACACACGTTACATACATCGGCCTTAAACCTTTATTCCTCCAGAACTGTAACCGTCAATAATAGAATTACATATCTTTACTGAAACATCATATCTGGGTCTGCGTGTATGAACATAGCATAGTAAAAATGTCAACAACATGTATCTATCCATGCAAGTATTCATGTCATCATATAGATAAGTACATACAGAAGTGTTTTTGTGTATTATATGTTGTCATCAATGACAAACATACAATCAATCAACTGTTCAAAATCAAATCTCCAACACCCTTGGGAGGCACTTGGGTTGGGGTACTTTCTTTTTCCTTCCCCTTGCTTTTGCTGGGTCCTGCAACTTTGGAGGTTGAAGTAGACCTCCACACAATTGGGCCTTTTTAGGTGCTCCTTAAACACACTCAGTCAAAATATTTATGACTGTTATCTATAATGGGGCAACATACTTCCTTAATTGTTAAGTTCTCAGGGGTGCCCCAATGCACCGGAGGGAGATCTAACTTATTGATACCTTGTTCTTTGTACAATGTGTTCTCCAAAGGTGCATCATCTATAAAACCCTTCGGGAAACCCTGAAGGTCAAGGGCTTTCATCAAGCCTTTTGACATCCGCGAATGCTGGCGGGCCCAGAGATCAAAACTGTCCTAGAAATCCACCCAGAAATTTCAATGTCAACTCTATGTGGCAGGGATGCCCGGGGAAGTGTCATTGCTATCTTTCCCAGTGGATCAAAATCACTTCTGGTATGGTGGAATTTCTCCAGTCCCAGAATGTTCAGTTCATTGTCAGCCTCCTTTGCCATGGAAAAGCTGCAATAATAGTTCCCAAAAGAGATTGGGAATGGGACGTTAGTAACCTTCTTCACTATGAAGAGGGCATGTAGCTCCATAATCTGTTTGTAGTACTCCAAAATAATGATCCTATCCCTGCAATATCTAGGGAGTAGGTAGGGTTTCTTGGAGAAGCTGGTCACCTGAATGTATGTATGTTGCTAAAATTGAATGAAGTAATTGCCATAAGTACTCACCAGGTTCATTGATTCATGCAACAACCGGTATTCAGTGTCCTGAGTAAGTGTTAAAATGTTATGGTAAACAAACATGTTGTTTACCTGGAAAAAATTAGGGAAGCTAAGTTCCCACTGGACCTAGGGATAGTGATCCCATGGCACCAACTAGCCGGGCCCATTCTCGAGAACACCCACTGTTTGCAAACCCTGAAAAGAAGGTCTTAGTTGGGCCAGTGCCCATAGTACATAAGATGTCATGTAGAACTTTGAAGTCTCAAGGATGCTCTTTAAGTGCCCGTCTACATGGTTGGCGATGATATCCACCCAGTTGAAGGTCTAACTGCGGGTGGTGATGCAGTAGAGAAAGTAATACATCCATGCCGAGAATTCCTGGGCATGGGGCTCTCCAAAGAGCCTACATAGAAATATAATCCCCACCTGAATACATTCTTTAAAGTCCCTGCAAAAAATCTCCAGCTTCATTTATTTATAGTCCCTTCTCGGGGACTTTAGCTAGTGAGTGTTGAGATGTTGTCGAGAGAGAAGGGAAGCTTCCCCAAACTCCTTCAATGACGCGGACCGGGAAAGAACAATGGCTCCCTTAAATTGGGGGATCCCCAATCCCAAAGAAAAAGTAGCCGCATCTAGATTGACAATGGGCGATGGATAGTGCAGTGGCTGAGGATCAGCGAGAAAAACAACCTGGGTGGGTGCGTTCTAGAGCATCGCCAGTTGGAGTATTATCTCTGGTGCTTGCGCTGAGCAGGGAAAACTTGCAACTTTGATAATTATAGAGGTGGCCATGTATTTAGCCATATCATCTCCGGTGGTCCTTTGTTGGTATATGGCTTGGACCAAGCCCTGCATTTCAGCCCATAGTACAGGCTTGGTATTTGTTATTTCCTTCAACTTGGAATCCACCTTGGACCCCACGAGAACACCCTCCCTTGGGTATTTGGAGGTTAGTGGCAGTTTGGCCAACATATTTTTGGCCATAGTTTTTATGGCCGCTCGAGTGTAGGTACTTGGCAGCTCTGGGCTATCAGGAGGAGTGATTACTTCAGG
Organism: Thuja plicata; assembly: GCA_018584345.1. Taxonomy (NCBI): domain Eukaryota; kingdom Viridiplantae; phylum Streptophyta; class Pinopsida; order Cupressales; family Cupressaceae; genus Thuja; species Thuja plicata. Next base: position 895,407 of record MU226477.1, read on the forward strand.
CATTTTGATCGGACTATCTACAACCTGCAAGACTGGAGAACCGTTAATACATAATATGATAAAAAAAAATATTTTAGGGACTTCAGGGAATTCACCACCATTTTACACCTGTCCAAAAGTATTAGCATGCATCAAAATCCCAGAATATCAAAGTTAGCAAGGATTGGGTTCTGATCAACACCCAGGGGCTCTGGGGTATTAGTTTAGGTGACAAAAATGGAATGAAGACCCAGGGGCTTCCCAACACCTGAAGTCCATAAAAACTAGCCATTGTCGACGTGACCGACAGTGAGCCATACTTGGCTGACATGGGTCATCACATGGCTACATGATAAGCAGCGTAAAAGATCTTAATGGTGACAAGTGGGTTGACACAAGGGAAGTAAATGCCAGATGGGATTTTTTTTGAATGCTTGTTCATGGGAAATTAATCCCGCCATTAAGATGACATGAAAGAGGAGAGAGAAAGTAGCCATGGCTTGAATAGGTGAGGTATCGAGTTTGAACCATGGTGTATACCTCTCTGACAAGCTCGACAATTTGGTCTAGACGTGAGGGATCAATGCAAGCTCACCACAAGAAGAAGGATACACATGGAATATACATTAATATACAAAGCTATAGAGGGCCGAAGCACGACGAGGGCCGAACCATAATTTGTAGGCCGACTAAATATGAGCATATAGATAGAAAATTACACAATGTACAAGGTATATACAAAAACCAACTAATTTATAGCTACACAAAGGGTGAAAAATCCTCTGCAGAGCCATCCCAAAATGAGAGGTGACAACAAGAGAAAAACCATAGATAGAAAAAAAAAATAGAACAAAAACCAAGCGAGACAAAAACAAGAAAACCAGAAAACCAGAAACCAGAAGGAAGAGAGCCGAGAGGACTACCTAGAAACACAGGGAAGGTGGGAAGGTGAGCACGGTAGGCACTCTACAATTGGTTCACCTAGAACTGACCGCGAATGCACTACTGCTTACTGTCATTTGAACGTTGTTAATTACCAAAAGAAATTTCACACTTAATCACTTCTTGATCGCCTTAATTGCTCTAGTAATCACTCTGAGTATTTTGATCATGGTAAATGTGAAAGTGATAGGTAAAACCTTTTTATACCCTTAGGGTAAAAACACATTGCTTTCCCTCCGCAAACTCTGGAATAGGCAAACCTCCAGACTCCATGCCCAGGGATTCTATGCAACCACACCTTCTCACAAAATAAGACATGATGGGAGAGAATCTCAGAGTTTGAGATCCATCTGGCTCAAGACAAACACACTTTTAGACCAGGTCCTAGAGGCAAAAGAACAAAAATCAAAAGAAAATGACCCTCACAGAATAGAAGGAAACAAAAGAAACCAAGGAAAAAACAAAAGCAAAAAAGGGGGACCCAACATTTTGCCTACAAAATGTAGGGACAGGTATGTAGGGCATAACAAATGGTGACTATCTAGGATGAATTCCTTAGCACATTTGAGAACTATAGAACCTTTGGTTAGCAAAAACTAGAATTAATCTTTACCTAGAGCGTTCTGCTTGCAAAGTGAGAGGTATCTGAGAAAATTGGACTCATCACTGATTCAATCTTTAGGTCTTTCATCAGCTGTGAGGTGTGTGCTTTGAAAGAAAATCAAGCCGATGATTTCCAGAAGAAGCAGAGAGGAGGCACTGAATGAGTCAGACCAAAGTCATCCTATCTTGCATGTTTCCCTTGAATACTAGAATTCTCTATTCTTCAGTTCTTTTCTTTTCTTTTCTAGATGGGAAGGCGATACTTCTTTCACCATGAACCTTAAGCTTAGCTAATTTTTATAGCGGTACTTCTTTTATCTTGCCACCTAATTTTAAATTTTTGAATAGGAGAGAACATTCTAGACCCAGGATATTTTTAATGATTTTCAGACTTGGCCAACAACCAGTGCAACCGATCTGCCCTCAAGGTGTCTGATTGCTTGCCTCTTAGATTTTCTGTTAACTAATGTCTGGAATGTCAAGATGTGAACCTGATGAAGATTACCCATAACCTTTTACCATACTTACAAAAAAACTCTAGAGTGTGAACCAATTCCACTGTGCTAACAATAGATTTTGAATCCACCGGAATGCATAAGGTACCATTCCAGGGGCTAGATGTTATGCGAAGTATACCTATCTACAAGAAGAAGGAAACACGCTGGGAACCCAAGAAACAAAAGGAAACAAAGAAAACCAAAAATGATAGCAAGCAAGAAAAGGAAAGGTGGTCCCAGAGGACGACCGACAAACTATTTACAAGGCATTCCAAAGGAACATCGGGAAATATATTTACAAGTAAGGATTTCAAATATGATACAACTTCGGACAAACTCATTACCTATGTCATTCAAAGTAGTACTTGAGAAAATTCCCATTGACAAGAAATGGGATGGCTTCTACGGTCATGGTATTGAGGCAATAAGTATCTACCTCACAGATCTCAGCTATTAGATATGATCTGAGCCAGAGCTGTTGAAACTTGGTGTGCTTTCCCTTCTTTTCCTGGGCTTTGTCCCATAGGAGGACTGAGTCCTAAATATGAAAGGCCTTATACTGGGATCTTCGATCAAACCATCATTTTACTACTGCTTGATGATGCACAAAATTTTTAAGGGTTGTGTCTCTTTGTTCCTCCATCCGCAACAGGTTCAAGAGCCGAACCTCCACAATGTTGTCCCGGTTGCTGAATTCCTGCATAAATTGTAAGACTAGGATTTGTAGGTTGATGGGGAATATTAGATTCTGGCCATAAACTAGATGAAATGGGGATATCCCCAAGGCTACCTTTATTATGATGTGATCCACCCAGAGAGCGAATCTAAGCTTTTGGTGCCAGTCCCGGGTGTTCTATTCTAACATATGTTTGATCACCTTAAGTAGATTTTTGTTGGTAGATTCAGCCCCACCATTACCTTGGGGGTAATAGTTACTGGAGAACTTCAGGGTGATCTTTCTCTCATAGGTCCATTCGAGTAACTGTGCTAAAGAAAATGCTAAACCATTGTCACACACTATAGCGAATGGCATTCCGAAATGGGTGACTATGTTTTCTTCCAGGAATTTAATAACTACATCTGCCGTATTATTTTTGCAAGGAATATCCTTAGACCACCGGGTGAAATAATCGATAGCAGTCAAAATGTATTGGTGGTTGACAGACAAGTTGGGGTTGATTTCCCTAATAAAATCAAATGCCCATTGGGTGAAGGGTCTAGCTTTGAAGACCGGATACAAAGGCACTGTCGGGTTCCACTCATGATGTGTCACTGTTTGGCAAGTGTGGCATCTCCTAATGTGAGTATAGACATCCTTAAAGATGCAAGGCCAATAGTATTTGGCTCAGAGGATCTGATGGGCAGTGGCATCAGCTGAGCCATGTTTGGTTCCAAACTGCCCATGAAATTCTTCAATCAATTTAGTAGCTTGGTCCCTATCTATGCACCAAAGTTATATCCCTTCATAGTTCTTGCGAAAAAGCATTCCATTTTTTATTATGAAGTGTGCGCTTTTCAGCCGCAGGGCACAATGTTTGTTTGGGGGAAGCCCCTTCGGGCATCTTTTATTCAACAATAAGTATACCAGGTCGATATACCACAGATCTTAAGTGATGGACTCCATTGTATGAGTTTGACATTCAATGTCTTGAGTTCCTTCTGCCATCACTCTACATAGTCCCTGGCCTTAGACTATCTTCATGGGTTGCATTTCCAAATCATACCCTTGGAGGATGGCCATCCATTTCCCCATTATTCACCCAATTCACTCTATAGGAGAAGAGAATTAATAACCTGGTCTAGGATGATAGCGTGCACCTTGCTTCGGAGAATGTAATGCTAGAATTTCTTCATGGCGCAGATGAGATTAAAGGCCTGCCTTTCCAAAGATGAATACTGGACTTCAACGTTCTTAAAGGGGGAGCTCATAAAATCTATTGGTCATTCTTTCCCTTCAAATTTAAGGGTCAAAACTGCCATGGAAAAATGTGATGAAGCAAAGGAGTATATGTTAAATGGGAGGGAATAGTCCAGACTAGCCAAGACTGGTGCCTCCATAATCATTTTCTTAATCTGGGTGAATGCCTACTTTGCTTAAGGACTCCACTCAATCTTTGTGTCTTTCTTCATCATGTCATTGAGTGGTTTGACTATCTCGGCGAATCCAGTAATGAACCACTGGAATTTTTTTATCTTTCTGAAGAAAGATCTCATTTCTTTCTTACTATTGGGCATGTGTAGATTCAACAGTGCTTCAACTCTCTCAGGGTCAATGGATATACCCTTCTTGGAGATGATATGCTCGAGCAAATTCCCTCTCGAGAAAATTCCCTTTAGTGACCTTGAATATACATTTCTTAGGATTGAGGGATATTCCATACCAGTGACATCTCTTGCAAATTTGGGCGAGGTGGGCGGAATGATCATGCCTGTCCCAGGAAAAGACTGTCAAATCATCCATGTAGATGATTATACACTGGTTTACTAGGCCTTCGAACCAATGTCCATAGCCTTTTGAAATGTGGCCCCTGCATTTATAAGACCAAAGGGAATCCTCCAGTATGAAAATGTTACCCACTTGGTGGTGAATTCCATTTTGTCTTTATCTTCGTACTTAACCATGACCTAGTTATACCTGGAGTACCCATCTAGGAAGGACATTATTTGGGACCCATACATGACTTGTAACACCTCATACAATGAGGGGAGAGGGTGATTATCCTTCTTAAATGCCTTTTTTAAATTGTGAAAATCCATGCAAAGGTGGATCTTGTTACTTTTCTTCCTCATAGGGATAAGGTTGGCGACCCAAGTTATGTGCCGGATCGAAAAAATAATCCAGGCCGATAGCAATTTTTGAACCTCCTGATGGATTAGAGGCTCGATCAGTGGGTTTACCAGTCTCTGATTTTGCCAAAAGGGCTTAGCATCCAACTTTAGTGGGATGGTATGGGTCATGATGGATGTGTCATAGGTTTTTAGATCCTCATACCCCCATGCAATTACATCAATGTATTCTTGGAGAACTATGAGAATCTTCTTCTTCTCCTCTAGGGAGAAGGAGGTTCCAATATGCACAAGTTTTTCTTCACCAGCCTAGCCGATGTTGACCTTTTTGAATTTTCCTCCCTTAGAGGAGGATGATATCATCTCTTGGACTCGAGAGTCCAAATCAAAGATGCATTCTAGCACTACCATCCCCTTACGGATGGTGTTGGTTGGCAAGTCTATGATCCTATCATCTTCTTCACCCTACTCAGTATCATCATGATCTCTTTCTTCCACTATTTGATCTTTGAAAACACCAACATAGGCCATGAAGGCCAGGATATGATGATCATCCTCAAAGACATGAAAGTGGGTGAAATTGTCTTGAATGGATGGTGTGGGGCCCATCTCAACAAAGAACTTCCAGAGTTGGGAGATAGCCATTGGCTCAAGGGTGCTGGCGGATAAGGTAAGGGCATACAGAACATAGTTTCTTTTCCTGGGAATGAGTTCAATTTCAAAGGCATCAAAATATTCAATGAGGCTCCATGCTCGGTTGTGGTAAGAGGCTAGCCTTTTGTCGTGACAAGTATATTGGCTCCGGACCTGCTTAACAATCAATTCTGAATCACCCATTGCCCGAAGGCAGGTGATTCCTTTCCTTAGTGCGAATAGGAGTCCAAGGACCAAGGCCTCATACTCTATGACATTGTTCATGTAGTTAAAATATAGCCTGTAAGACACAAGGAAGGATTTCCCATGTGGGTTGATCAATTCGACCCTGGCCCCGCAGCCTTGTTTGGACCGGGACCCATCAAACGTCAGGGTCCACAAGTCATTGCTCATTTTCTGGGGCTGGGAAGGAAAAGTGGTATTTGGATTATTTTTAGGAAGGTTAGGAGGAGTTTCCTCCAGATCTGATAGCACATGGGTGAGGTTTCCCTCTAGAGAGGCCTTTGGTTGGGATTCTTGGATAGGCGGTACCTTGGGTGTACTACTAAAATGATTGCTGGGTCCAGGCAAATCCACTTCATGTTTCTTCTCCCAGAGGGTATTGATATGGAAGGTAGTAGTGGTAATGCAAGGCTCACTCTCTAGTTCATAATGTTTTTGATAACGCACCTGACACCAAGTGCTGGACAAGAGTGTAGCAGGAGTTGCTGCGTTGCCTTGTGAGTTAACCTCACCCCTCAGTTTTTTGTCCAGGTCCTAGATTCTCTGAGCAATTATGGGATCCTCCCTGCGGGTGAAATAAAATGTGAGGATCTCAAGGGGTCGGTACACCCTAGGGGAAGTCTCAGAGAAAAGGAATTTGTTCACCCTCCTGACTTTAGTGAGGGCCTGCTTCATCCTGGGTTCACTTTCTACTTAGATCTGGTTAGACTGCCCTTCCCAGGGGAGCCACAAGTGGGAGAAGTCCATGGAGAAATACCCATTAAGGGCCTTGGACCAATTTTGACTTAAAAAAATCTTGTCAATCTCGGGGATATCCACCACTTGGATGTCTATTATGCTTGATAGCTGGTGGTCTTGGATGAGATGAATCTAGATGTTCTTTAGCTCACCTACCATTTTTACAATAGTTTTGTCCAGTTAGACTACTGTGCCTTTGGATGGCGTGGGATGGAGTCTGAGATTCTGGCATATGGATAAAGGCATGACGTTTTCCGAAGTACTAGAATCTACCAAGAAATTGTGTAGGTTCTTCCCTTGTATGTTTAAGCCTAGTAAGAAGGAAGGATCCTCAGTGTTTCCCTAGAAGACAATTGCGTTGGCATCGTTAAAAGTGACATTCTTGGGTGGGTGACTCACAACTTTTGAGTTTCCCAAGAGCTTTAAGAGAGACTTCCTCTGCCCAGGACAACTTAGTAAAACCTCCATCAAGGTCATGGAGGTGGTGGTTCTTTCTAACACCTTAGTAATGTCAAACCTCCCCCAGGGTATTGTTGGCTTCCCTCAGCCAGATCCTTAGCTTGGTTAGAGCCAAACCCTTTTGGTGGGAAGGATTGATCAGTTGTATTGTCTTGGGGAGGGGTATCTTTGGGTGGTGTAGGTGTGTAGACTGGTCCTTTACCAGCCTGACTCTGAGTGTTGTAAGGAGTCCATGGATTGGTGAAGGAATTGGCCTCAAAGGCCAGGATATATTCGTCAAAGAACCGCTGCGATTCTGGTTCTTCTTCGTCTTCTTCATTTGTCCCAAAGAAGATAGTCTCACAAGTGAAGGAACCGTGAGTGGGTTCTTGTGCTGATGTTTATGGGGGAGTAGGATCAATAGGTTACTAACTGTCCAACTAGGAGATCATGATGACCTTCTCTAGTGTGGTGCAGTTCACATTGGGATGAGAGCCGATGTTATGCAATCTACACCAATTAGTCAGGGGTTGGAGTTTCATGATCGACGTGAAATGAGTAGGTCTAGTACCGCCTAGAGTAGTGTTTTGGTTTGGAGGGGGACCTCTGGTGTTTACATTGTTGTTCCATTTTGTTAATTGGGTTGAGGCCCGTTGTTATAGTTTCTTCCTTTGACATTTGTATTTTGTTGGCCGAAGAAGATATTCCCTCTCTGGGAATTGGGGTTGTGAGGTGTAGAAGGCCCCACCTTTAGCTATCCCATGTCCACAGTCAGGGAGGACACCAATCGCCAGAGGGATTCAAACTTGACAGATAGCTGGGTGTTTGCATCACAATGCAACGGTTGTTGTGGTTGGTTCCTGGGGAAGGCAACAGTAGCTCCCAGAGTCAAGGATGATAATCCTCTAGCCGCGGGCGATTGGAAGAAAGGTACTATAGAAGGTTGTGTCAATGGTTGTTGCATTTGCTATGGCTAGTTCTAGGGAACAAATTCTAGACCCGATATTGTCTGGGTTTCCGATGGGTATATGTAGCAGGCCTGCTAGTCTATCAAAGGTGGTGGGTTCATGGCCATCACTAGGGCACCCATTACCTAATTATGGTTGTATCCCCTAGCATAAGAATTTCCATCGGGTATCATATTGAAAGGCGTGCTCTGCCCAATCCCACTGGGAGCTTTATTCAAACCATGGGACAACTCCAAGGCTAGGTAGTAAACCTTTGCTAGAGTATCCCGGTCATTAGGGGCAGTGGTTCTCCATAGGAGAGTGGCAACAAAAGGGTCCATTGCATTAAGGTAAGTCTGGATAGTTACATCTACGGATGGGATGAAGGGGCCCATGCACCGCTTCAAGGCTTGTTGGTACCGATTGTTAAATGTTGCAAGGGTTTAATTTGAATCCTTCTTGATGGAGATAAACTGGCTGTGGGACCATGCTAGGTCTACGTGTACACGGAAGGCCACCAGAAAAGTGTCCTCCATATCCTGCAAACTGTTGATGGAGTTGGCCGGCAAGTTAAGGTACCCGTTTAACTCATTCTATCCTAAGGACATAGGAAATATCTGGGTCACAACATCTTGATGTTGGATCTAGTGTCCGTTCATGGCATCTTTGTATGTCTTCAGATGCTCTTCTATGGTTCATGAGCCTAAATGCTCATATCAGGGGCAGATCTTCTCTGGATGCGAAGGAAGATTGTTGGTAGCACCAGGAAACTGCACCATTGGGGACCCAGTGTTACCGAAGTAAGTAGCGATCAGGGGTGTTTGATTTTTGCTAGGTTGAGCACTGGTTCCCAGGATTGTCTGGGAGACTTGAGTATTCTGAGATGTAGTAGATCCCTAGAACATGTTGGCTAGCTGCTTGGTTTGTGGGGTCCACTTCTTTTGAGCAGGAGGCTTGAGTTCAACAAACCTTCCAGGATTGGGGACTAATCTAAGGACTCTTTCAAATTGTGTAGGTGAAAATGATCCAATTCCACTAAAGGTTTGATTCCTAAAACTATGGCTTGGGGAACCCTTAGGCAGTGTAAATTCAAAATCCTCCGAAGGGGACAAGCTCATGCCCTCCTTCTAGCGCCAGTTTTTGTTGACGGGACTTTGTGACTGACCTTGCCAATAGAGGTAAGTTGTCATCGGGTACCAGGGTACCGACCAACTTCACCTGTAAAGGTTGTCCAGGGAACAAATTCTTTGGGCCTTCAAGCACCTGAGTGTCGGGTCTCGACAGTGCGGGAGCTAAGTTGGGTATGTGACTATTGTTTTCAGGGGGATAGCTGGTTTTTCTTGGCTCATCTTCTCCAGGGATTTTTTTAGGTTGAGGTTTCCTACAAGCATTTGGATTATCAAAAAAAATTCAAAATATTTGCCAGGGTTAGATCGTATCCATTCTACTTATAGTTATGCAAATACATTTAAAAAATCAACCATGTTGTAGGAACTATACTAAATACAAAATATATATAGAATCAATGAGTCATACATGTTCAATAGAAAGGGGAAAGAGGTCATTAATCTACTTAAACATTAGAGAAAAGGACATCAGAAACACATAACACAAAAGTGTTTTAACTTTGAGATCAAGTCACCAACAACATCATTGCGAGAATCCTTCCTTCTTCATTAACATTTTTCCAGCAGCACTGGTGTGTACATCAACAGCTCCAAGAGAGAATCTATCTATCAAGAACTACTAAGAACTACTAAGCATTGAGCTCTACGACTACAAGAAATGAAATGCCAAAATTCTATTATTATGGACTGCAAAATCATCAATTTTTCCGACCCCTGGAATGAGGTTGGACTTCTTATTTATACACATACTTGCCCTAAAGGTAACCTAATCTAACTGTACATTCAATAATAAAATATAATATCTAGTGTCCAGTACTACTTGCACCATGTTACAACTACCTCAAAAAGAGTAGAGGCTATGATAGATCGACAAAAGAAGACAAGAAAAGAGAATGGAAGAATTGGCCTCGAGAAGAGTGCCAAGGTAAGAATAGAATAAATCTGATTCTCTGGGGTTCGAGGCTGCATGCCTCATCAATGCAAAAGAAACTCACTGTCTTCGATGTGACAGGTGTTTAATGCTAGAGCAACACCTTGGGAAGACCATCTATTAGAACCATTCCTCAAGCTGACACACTCTATCAGGATCACTTACTTTCTAACCCCATTATTAACTACAGATAGTGATAGTTGACTCTGGGGAACCTGAACACGGGCCACCAAAAGAATACAAAACTATTGGATCTGGGCCTCCGGGATCCAGGAGCTTATGCTCAAAGAATAATGAATGTAAAAGAATGCACCTTGCTAGTGAAAATCCCTAGAATTTGGAGAATTTTATTGCCCTTTATTGTTCTTAATTGCCTCCAAAACTTGGCTGATGTCATCCTCATCTATGTCCTTAATGCTGTTCCACCGGCCGCGAACAAATTTGAACTTATCCTTGACTTCCCTGGCCCCATTCTAGAATTCATCTACTAATTTTATGATGTCATGCGCCTAGAGAATCATCTTAGATATTCTTGATAGCTTTCCTCCATCGAAGTCCCTGACAGACTAATACAGGGATTCCATCATCTCATCATACTTACTGAGGACATAGTCCTCTGAGGTGCACATTTTGGTGGTGAAGGGGTCAACTTGTGACACCCTTACAATGAATGCTTTAAATAGGCCCAAAGGATACCAGACTGTAGTTACTGTCTCTCTTAGGGCCTTAACCAGTTGCTTGCATACCTCGATCTTGAGGCCAAGTCTAGAGTACTGGGCTCGGAGGGACTCAAATGATTCCTCCCCCAAAATTCTTGTTTCTGTGATGGCTTCTTTTCCAGAGTTGAAGAATTCATCTAACCCAGTCTTCCATCCTTCACATTTCTCTAAGTCTCCCTCCCATAGGACAACAGAGACGTTCACTTGATTCAAGAGATTGTTGATCTGGTAAAGATCCGGGAGTGACACAACTAAAAATTTCCTTATGACCATTATCTACTCAGTGACCCACCCATCCATAGCCTAGGACTTCTTCTTTATGGCCCTTAGAGTATCCACGTCACCCTGTGCAAGTGGCAATCCAGAGGTGGAAGCTTCCAGATGGATCTTGGCTAGGGGCTGCATAAGATCTGTCAGAAGTCCGAGGAGATTCTTGTTCTTTTCTCTTTCCTCCTTAAACTTCTGGGCCTTTTTATCATACCGAGCTTCTATTGCCCGGGTTGCCTCTCAAAGCAAGTCTAATTCTCCTTGCTTATCTCTCCTCCCTAGAGGCACTTCTATGATCATATAATCTTCAGCCCTTACCTCCATTACATCTGTATCTGGGGGAGGTGTTGCAATTGTTGCAACTGTGCTTCCTTCTAGACCAGTCCAGAGGGTATGGACTGTCTGGGCCCTTTTAGGATTTTTGGCCTCTGCATTTTGGGCCATCATTTCAGCCAGGGAGAGTGGAACACTTGTTGCTTCCATTGGGGCCTTTCTCTTTCTAGATTACACTAGCCATTGTGGTGGTTGGGGTGGTTTTTCTACCAAGGCTTGGGTGTTGGGACTCTCTTCAGAGTTTGGTAGTGCATTCCCAGTATCTATAGTGTCATCAAACTCTTTCTCCTTTTCCTGTTCCTATTCCTATTCCTTTTCTTTTTCTTTCTCTCCGAGGGCCTCAGTGTCTTCCGCCCTATTGGTGTCTTTGTCTATGATGTCTGAGATCTCCTCTCCGCCATTATCATCATCACCTATATCATTAGGGATTCTCCCCTCATCCTACTGCTATTTTTGTTCTTCTTCGGTATCATTCATAGGGATATCCTTCTCCGTTGGAACATCCTCCAGAAGTGGCAAAGGTATCTGGCCAAGGTTTAGCATTTGGGCCACTGTGATCACCTCGCCGAATCTACTCCAGGGCACTTGGTCACCTGGAGTAACCAAAGGCATTCGAAGTGTGATGATTGGGGGTATGGTTGAACCCATGGGTCTGGTTTCTCCAGTCATCTGTTTCTCATCTATTGTTTTCCTTGGTTCTTTCTCAGTCTCCTGGACTGGTGTTTCCTCCTGCTGGGGCTCCTTTTGTACTTCTTCCCAGACTTTCTTCTCTGAGAAAACTTCTTTCTCTGGGACTTCTTTTTCAGCGGGGGTCTCTTCCTTTTATTAGGTGACAATTTCTTCCAATACCTGATCTATTTCCCCACGCAAGTTCATAAGCTCATCTGTCCCAAAGATGTTGTCAAAGTCTTTGTGTGGGGGAGAGACCTCTATTATATCATCCAGTTTAGGAGAATCCAAACTAACTTCTAGTAGGGGAATGCTAGGCATGTCGGGGCTTATGTCTACGCTTGGGATAGGGTTTACCTTCTACTTCTTCTTTCTTTGTAGTGGGGCCTTGACATCCAAAAAATATGTAGAATCCACCTCTGTGAAGGCCTACCTACTCATTAGTAATGCCAACAATGGGGATCCCACTAGGCGAGCAGATGCTAATGGAGTTGCGAGGAGACCGCGGGAAAGTTGGGCACTTATCTTCTAGCTCATCAACCTTGATGCCTCCATTTGTTCTTGTATCTGTGCCATCATGGGGATCAGACCTTGGGAGGCACTTGGGGAGGCACTTGGGCTGGGGTACTTTCTTTTTCCTTCCCTTTGCTTGTGTTGGGTCTCGTGACTCTGGAGGTTGAAGCAGACCTCCGCACAATTGGGCCTTTTTGGGTGCTCCTTGGACACATAGCTCAAAATATTTATAAATATTATCTATAATGGGGTGGCATACTTCCTCAATTGTTAAGTTCTCTAGGGTGCCCCAATCACTAGAGGGAGATCTAACTTATCGATCCCTTGTTTTTTGTACAATGGGTTCTCAAGAGGCCCATCATCTGTGAAACCAAAAAGGTCGAGGGCTTTCATCAAGCCTTTGGACATCTGTGAATGCTGGTGGGCCCGAAGATCAAAACTATCTTGGAAATCTGCCCAAAAATCTTCAATGTCAACTCTATGTGGTGGGGATGCCTCAGAAAGTGTCGTTTCTATCTTGCCCAGCAGATCAAAATCGCTTCTAGTATGGTGGAATTCCGCCAGTCCCAGACTCTTCAGTTCATTGTCAGCCTCCTTTTCCATGGCAAGGCTACAAGAATAGTTCCCATAAGAGATTGGGAATGAGACATTAGTAACCTTCTTCACTGTGAAGAGGGCATGTAGCTCCAGAATCTGTCTATAGTACTCCAAAAGAATGATCCTATCCCCACAATATCTAGGGAGTAGGTAGGGTTTCTCGGAGAAGCTGGTCACCCAAATGTATGTATGCTACTAGAATTGAATGAAGTAATTGTCGTAAGTACTCACCAGGTTCATCACCTCTTGTGACAACTGATACCTAGTGTCCCGAGTAAGTGTCAAAATATTATGGTAAATGAACGTGTCATTTACCCGACAAAAATTAGGGAAGATAAGTTCTCACTGGACTTGGGGATAGTGATCCCATGGTACCAACTGGCTGGGCCCATTCCTGAGAATGCCCACTGTCTGCAAACCCTAAAAATTAGGTCTCTGTAGGGCCAATGCCCATAGTACATAGGATGTCATGTAGAACTTTGAAGTCTAGAGGACGCTCTTTAACTGCGCGTCTACATGGTTGGCGATGATAGCTGCCCAGTTGAAGGTCTGACTGCGGGTGGTGATGCAGTAGAGAAAGTAATACATCCATGATGAGAAGTCTCAGGCATGGGGCTCTCCAAAGAGCCTACATAGAAATATAATCCCCACCTCAATACATTCTTTAAAGTCCCTGTGGGGAATCTCCAGCTTCATCTTTTTATAGTCCCTTCTCGGGGAATTTAGCCAGTGAGTGTTGAGATGTTGTTGGGAGAGAAGGGAAGCTTCCCAAAACTCCTTATATGATGTAGACTGGGAGAGAACAATGGATCCCCTCAATTGGGGGATCCCCAGCCCCGAAGAAAAAGTAGCCGCATCTAGATTGATGATGGGCGCCGGATAGTGCAGTAGCCGAGGATTGGCGAGCAAAAAAACCCGAGTGGGGGCATTGTAGAGTGTTTCCACTTGGAGTATCAGCTCCGGTGCTTGCACTAAGAAGGGAAAGAAACTTTGATAATTATAGAGGCGGCCATGTATTTAGCCATATCATCTCCAGTGGTCCTCTATTGACATATGGCTTGGACCAAGCCTTGCATTTCAGCCCATAGTCCGGGCTCGATATCTGTTATTTCCTGCAACTTGGAATCCACATTGGACCCCACATGAACACCCTCCCGCATGTATTTGGAGGTTAGTGGAAGTTTTCCCAGCATCTTTTCGGCCTTAGTTTTCATGGCTGCCTGATTGGAGGTACTTGGCAGCTCCAGGCTATCAGGAGGAGTGATTACTTCAGACATTTTGATCGGACTATCTGCAACCTACAAGATCGGAGAATCATTAATACATAATATGATTAAAAAAACAATATTTTAGGGACTCTAGGGAATTCACCACCATTTCATACCTGTCCAAAAGTATTAGCATGCGTCAAAATCCCAAAATATCAAAGTTAGCAAGGATTGGGTTCTGATCAACACCCAGGGGCTCCAGGGTATTAGTTTAGGTGACAAAAATGGAATGAAGACCCAAGGCTTCCCAACAGCTAGAGTCTAGAAAAACAAGTCATTGTCGACGTGACCGGCAGTGAGCCGTACTTGGCTGACATGGGTCATCACGTGGCCATGCGACAGCGGCGTAAAAGCTCTTAATGGCGACAAGTGGGCTGACACAAGGGAATTAAATTCCAGATGGGATGGGGTTTGAATGCTCATTCATGGGAAATTAATCCTGCCATTAAGATGACATGACAGAGGAGAGAGAAAGTCGCCATGGCTTGAACAGGCGAGGTGCCAAGTTTGAACCGTGGCGAATACCTCTCTGACCAGATCGATAATTTGGTTTGGATGTGAGGGAGCATGATGAGCTTGCCACAAGGAGAAGGATACACATGGAATTTACATTAATATACAAAGCTACAGAGGGCCGAAGCACGGCAAGGGCCGAAGAACAATTTGCAGGCCGACCAAAAATGAGCATATATATAGTTATATATAGAAAATTGCACAATGTACAAGGTATATACAAAAACCAACTAATTTACAGCTATGCAGAGGGTGGACAACCCTCTAGTAGAGCCATCCCAAAACGAGAGGCGACAACAAGATCAAAACCAAAGGCGAAAAAAAAATAGAACAAAAACCAAGTGAGACAAAAGCAAGAAAACCAGAAAACTAGAAACCAGAAGAAAGAGAGCCGAGAGGCTACCTGGAAACATGGGGAAGGAAGGAAGGTGAGCATGGGAGGTGCTTTATAATTGGTTCACCTGGAACTGACCGTGAATGCACCACTGCTTACTATCATTTGAACGTTGTTAATTACCCAAATCAATTTTGCACTTAATCACTTCTTGATCGCCTTAATCGCTCTGAGTATTTTGATTGCGGTAAATGTGAAAGTGGCAGGTAAAACCTATTTATACCCTTAGGGTAAAAACACATTTCTTTCCCTCTGCAAACTCTAGAACAGGCAAACCTCTGGAATCCGGGCCCAGGGATTCTATGCAGCCACACCTTCTCACAAAAGAAGACACGATGGCAGAGAATCCCGAAGTCTGGGATCCGGCCAGCTCAAGACAAACACACTCCAAGACTAGGTCCCAGAGGAAAAAGAAAAAAAAGCAAAATAAAATGACCCTCGTGGAAGCAAAGATCAAAGTGGAAAATAAGGAAACAAAAGAAACCATGGAAAAAGCAAAAGTGAAAAAGGGGGACCCAACATTTTGCCTACAAAATGTAGGGACGGGTATGCTGGGAAAAACAAGTTCTAACTAGGTTTCCCTTACCATCCAAGAGCTTGGCCTTACCATTCATGAATTCTACCTTGAAACCAATGTTATTTAGATGTGCCACACTTAGTATATTATGCCTTATTCCTTCAACCTAATAAGAATTATCACATTTGATTCCTTCAGTTAGAGCAATACAACCTTTACCTTTCACATAGCAAGGCTCATTATTCCCAAATCTGACACTCCCACCATCATAGTGCTCAAGATGTTCAAATTTTTTTTATCACTAGTCATGTGGTGAGAACAACCACTATCAATTATCCAAGTGTCATTAACATGTGAGAAAAGTGCAATCTTTTCATTTTCTTCATTATGTGACTCATCCTTAATAGTAATGTAAACCATTTCATCTTCATCTTCATCACTATCATAATCTTTGGCAATATAGCAAGATTTCTTACCTTTGTCCTTGTAGCTTTTGTAATTTTTGAAATCTTTCTTGCCTTTATACTTGTTGAAATTTCTCTCATCTTTGTCTTCTTTGTTTGGACACTTAGCAGCAATGTGACCAACCTCATCACATGAAAAGAAAATCAATGGTATTCTTCCTTTGTACTTTCCTTTTCCTTTGGCATCTCTCTTTTCAAGTAGTGCTTCAATGATTTCTAGATCTTCATCATCAAATTCATCATCACTATCATTGTCAATCTATTTTCCTCTAGATTTTCTATCCATCTTACCAAGGCTTAATTTGGCTTTGAATGCAGACTCAAAATTGCTAGGATTAGGAGAATAATTGTCAAAATTATCCAATTCAAAAGATGTCAGCCTTCCAACCAATGCATCTAGAGTTATATCATTACTGCACCTCATCTCTTGAATAGCTGAAACTCTAATTGCATAGATAGGAAGTAAAGTTCTCAATACTTTACTAACCACTATTTTGTCTTCAATCATTCCACCAGTAGCTCTGATGACACTGACACTTTTCTTGATCCTTTCACTGTATTTTGTAATGTCTTCTCCTTCTTTCATTTTCATCTGATCAAACTAACCTTTGAGACTTTCTACTTTGGCTCTCTTTACATTGTCATCTCCTCCATGGATATCATGCAGCTTCTTCCACAAATAATACGCAGTAGGGCAGTCCTTGACTTCACCAAATTTTGAATAGCTGAGTGAAGAAGCTATATCAATCATCATTATGTTATGATTCTTCATTTCCACCATCTAATCCATAAACATAGGTCTAGGTGGTTCCACATACTTGTGGTCCAAGAATTGCAAACCATTATCTCCAATAGTAGATACATGTAACCTCATCAACTCTTTCCATGCAGCAAAGTTGTCTTTGTTAAGCTTGGGGATCTCCCTTTTGTAATACATCTTTGATCTTTATCTTAGGCCTTGAAACCTTCCCCAAAAACACCAAAATATCTGATACCAATTGTTGGAAATGAGTTGAGTAACTAAGAGGGGAGGGGTGAATCAGTTACCGCAAAAAAAAATCCAAGTCCCTTAGATGTCTTAAACAAAATGATCATTGTTACTTAGTTAACAAAGATATTATGTTGTTACTCGGTTAACAAAGCAATCTTAAGATATTAAATGTGATTATCCTTTAGTGATTAAGTGCAGAAACATAAAGCATAAAGAAAATAACATGTACACAGATGACTCCAAGATTTACCATGGAAACCCAATTTGGAAAAGCCACCAATTGCAACTAGTTACTATTTTTCACTCTTCTGAAGTGAGCCCTATTAGGATCCAACCCTGTTAAAGGTTAGAAAACACATTGTAAGGTATGACCTTGTTAGAAGATTTAATCACCCTATTAGGAGTGGCCTTGTTAGAGGTCTTTAGACACTTCAATGTAGAAATGCCACCTTGTGAGAGGATTTATGAAAAGACTGTTAAGTCTACTCTGTCAAGAGATTTGGATCACTGCTATAATTGTTAGAGACTAACAATGAGTTTGACCTGTCTGAAGAAGCATTTGTCTTTGCTAATTCAATTCTCTATTCTGGCTTTAACTGGATCCTCACTGATCTAATATTCTTTTGCAGCTCGGTTTGGATATTTTGTCCTTAATCAAAATTCCCTCTTACTTTGCCTTCATTCTTCATATCAAAGAACTCTTCTTCTCATCATTCAATCCAAACTTGACCTTGTATTTATATGAAAGGCCTTGTTAAGTCAGCTTGAATACCCTTCCAATTAAACAATAAAACGTAATTCTGTCAGCTGCAATTAACCAATTAAACATAAAGTGTAAATTGCTATTAGTCAGATGACACTAAATGTATATCTCAGTTGACACTGTAACCCTTCGATGCCCGACCGATACTCAGAAGAAATCAAAATTACTGTATTGCCTGAGAGAACTCGATTAGTACAGAAAGAGCTCAGTTAATACAACAAATCACTATATTTGTGTAACATAAATGAAAATATACAATTGAATAATTGTCTTCAACAATCTAATAGTTCCTAAATCCACCAATAATGGGTGCTAAATTTTTAGGATGATACAGGTAGTTCCTGTATTTATTGAAAGGGGAAAGTGGCAGAATGTGGCTATGAAATTGATTTCGCACACTCTTCTTTGTGAGCATTCACTATAGAGCAGGGGAAACTTACTATACATTCCCTTCCCCATTTTTGTAGAGGAACATTCGAATGTGAGCGACAAATTTTGTAGGTGGATAGTAAAGAGTGGAGAGAGAAGAGGTGAAATGGAAGAATTTTTTACATGTGATGCCACAAAACAATAGATGACATTCAAAGGGTCACTCATAGAGGAGTGATTGAAGAATGTATTTTCTTTAGAATATTATTTCTTCATCAACATAGTCTGGGCATTTTTGGGGGTTGAGTATGCGGTTTCTAGGTTTCTGTGGTGAAAAAGGGATATTATGGCCCTTTTCTACACATGGGGGTTACATTTCAGCTCAGAGGAGGAGGTGAAGAAAATTGTAGAGAGGTGCATGAAGCTATAATGGAGGGTAGGGTTTGATGATATTATGGAGTGTATGGTGCCAAGGAAAGGGTTTGTATCAATGCATGATGATTTGTTGGGATTTCCTAGATTTTACCTAATGGTGCATCCCTTTCTTCTCCACAAAGGCTTTGAAGACAACTTGGTTAAGAAGCATGAAGCCAGGAAGGATTGGGCCCTACAGATAGAATTTGTACATGAATAATAACTAGAGTTGGCAATTGACATCCCTAGGATCCATATGAACTGAGCTCTCTTTTATTTTAAACTTATAGGAGCATGTGGAAGAGATGGAATGATAGAGGAGGGAGAGGAGGCAAATTGGATGGGGACAAGGTCAAGGAGGCGTCGGGGAAGCACAAGGAAGAAAATGTGGTGGTTCCTCTCAAGAAGAAGGTCAAAGGGGTTGTCCATAATTCCACTGAGGATGTAGATGAACTCATCATAGGTCCTCTTCTAGAGGGGCCTTTCATTACAAGGAGGCTAGTGCCAATGTGGGTTGTGCTTCTCTTCACATCAAATTAGTGTGTGTGTGCAAAATGTGAAACACAAAGCAGAGTATATGCCCCCAATTTTAAGGCTATTGCAAATGCCTTGATAGGAGAAATTGCTTTAATGGAGTGTACATGCATCCACAATAAATGTTTCCACTATGAACTTCCCCTAAGAAAGGATAAATCAAGAGAAATGAGCACATGAAAAAAGAGAGTACAAAAGGGATCTACCAACTCTAGAGTCAGTAGGGCATATGATAACTCATGTATATTACAATTATGTCAAAATAAACTGTCATCATCCCCTAAACATAGTAAAACTAAAAGCACAATGGAAGAAAGGAAAATAAGAGTTACAAAGGAGAGTATTTTTGGGCTGACATCATGGGGACCAAAATGAATAGGTAGCTACCGCTTTGCATCATTTCAACCAAACAACACAAAGGCACATGTACAAACAGTGTCATAGGAACAACATGACATGTAGAAATATATAGAAGAACAAAGATACAAATAGAAGAATGTGTATGACATTGTGATTCCTTTATCACCTTTTGCCAATAGAGAAACAAGGGCCATTTAAATAAATCTAAATAAAATGTGTAACAAGCAATACAACACAAGGGAAGCACATCATGACAAATAGGCAAAATAAAAATAAAATAAAATCCAACGCACTAGAGGATCTAGTAAAGCGTATTGCCTACCCCCCATCTTGGTCAAAAGTGTTTAGGGAAGGTGGGAAATTGCAAGAGGAGAAACATCATGCACAACAACTTGAACAATGGCCAATTTTGAACAAGGACCTTGTTGTGAAGATAGGTCACTATGGGAATTACTAGGAGTGATAGATAATTGTTGTGAAAGAATGACTGATTAATCATGATCAATATCAATTGTCTCATACATGTCATTAGAATCACTATCATGAATATCATTGTTAGCATCAAGAACATCATCATCAAGAGTATCTTCTTCATCTAGATTAATTATAATAGAATCTAAGATAGGAATTACATTGTCATGTTTGTTCATTTTTAGTTTTTTTAAATTCACTTCCTCCATTGGCTCAATCATGGGTTTGTCAAAGAGAAGTGAAGCATGAGGATCTATATGAGGTGAAGCAATATTTTGAGAAGCACGTTGACAGGCTCTAGCATGATGCTTGCAATGATGATCATGAGCATGACAATTACATTTGGTTTTAATATATATTTGAGTTGGGATAGGGTCAATCAACATCAGGTCCTTTTCTTCTTTAGGAGGAAGAACTAAAGGAACCACACTAGGTTTAAATATGGGTTGAGAGGTATGTGTATAATAAATAGGAAGACGAGGTATAAGTGGTGTATGAAGAAGTCCACGTCCAGGGAAAAGAGATGGAATATACTTAGGTTTGATAATTTTACAAATATTTTGGACCTTGTAGGCTTGGTATGATCTAAAGAGATGGTCATGATGGGTATGATTTGGTTGAGGTATGAAAGGCCAAAAGAAATAAAGGTCAAATAAGTCACGAGGAACATAAGGTTGATAAAGACCATGGTTAATAGTCACGATTTCTCCATTATGAGGAAATTTAACACATTTATGAATAGGAGAAACCACGACTTGCATGGAGGTAAGCCAAGGAAGACCAAGTTTGAATTGAAATTCATAAGATGTTGGAATGACATTGAAGGTAACATCTAAATTTTTACCACCAACTTCACCATGGAATGAAATGGAACCATAGGAAGGATAAAGGAAACCGTTGCAATTTTAAATCATAACATCACATTTATCATATCTTTTTGCAATTGTTTACTATAAAAATGTTATTCAATTATCATATTCACCATGCAAGTGGGATCAACAAGGGCTCCATGGGTAGGAAGCTCATTAACCTTTGTGGCAATATAGAGAGGACCATCGGGTTCTTCAATTGTCTTAATAGGGTCCAAGGTAATGAAAGGCTGAGATGAAGGTTAAGGTTTGACTTTCTCAACTTGTTTAACAACATGACTGGCTTCATTAACTTTGTCATCATAGTAATTGAATTGGGAAGAACAAGTTTGATCAATGACATTGGTTGAATGGGATGGCAAAGGATTGGTGTAGATTTGAAAGTTTTGGTTAGGAGGTGCCACAGATTTGTTTCTATGATCATAGTAACCATAAACAAATATGGCCTTAGAATCGATAAGATATTGGATAAAAAATTCAAGTGGAAACATTTTTGAGTATCATGACTAGGCTGACAGTTATATTGGAAAAAAGATTTGGGATCAAAGTATTTGGATTGAGGTTTAGATATGTCAATTGGTTTGATAGGAGGAAGTGTTAACACATTAGAATTAATTAACTTTAACATCAAATTATGCAAACATTCTAAAAGTTGAGTATAATTACGAGCATGTTTAAAAATAGACTACAAAGGAGCCACACCTTTGGATGTTGCTACCACTTGTTCACCAAAAGTCTTGGATGACTTGTTGATTTTTATGTAGTTATTCGGTTTATGAAACTTGTTGAAATAAGATGTGGCATCACTCTTGTGAATAGGAACAAGAGCCATTGGAGTGGTGTTCTCAAATTGTCTCACTTGTAGTTGATAAATATGAAGCACTACACATGATTGAGGAAAATAAGAGAATTCAGAAAGAAGTATCTTATTTCTAATGTTACTTTGTAAATTAGTAATAAAAATACGTTGCACATCAATATCAGGCACAAGATAAGAAGTCTGAACATGCAAATGCTCAAATCTACCAACGAAATCACTAAATTTTTCTTTAACACCTTGTTTATAATGCATTAAATTAGCTAGACACATTTTAGGACCAATTTTGCTTTGAAATTGATCAATGAAAGCAATAACAAGTTTTTGGAAGGAATCAATCGAATAAGGAGGAAAGGAACAATACCATTGAAAATATCTATCTTTAAAGGTTCTAGTAAAAAACTTCGTCATGATCCTATTTTCATGAGATAAATCACTACACAAGGTTTGGAAAGTTTTAACATCAGTCACAGGATCACCCTTACCATTATAAGTCTAAAGATGATAAATCTCCATAAATTGCGGGATAACAGTGTGTATAATATCCAAAGACAAGGGACTAGAAATATTAAAAGTAGGAATGTTGAACTTGGTTTGAATTATGGAAGCAATTTTTGTTGCAAAGAAGACACAGTTTGAGCCAAACTGTTAATGGCAGAATTGATAGAAATAATGTTAGAAGGAGAAACCTGAGAAATGTTAGGAGCATTGTTGGAAATTAAATGAATGGTTGAATATGAAAAAGGAACAATATGATATGTGGGCATGAAAGAAGGCAATGAAACAAATGGAACAATTTAAGGAATAGAAGGAAGAATAGGATTAGGAAGACTCACATGTGTAGGATTGGAGTTTTGGATTGAAGTTGTGATTATAGGTGGAGCATAAGTGGATAAAATGGGAATGGAAGTAGAGATAAGAAAATAGGTCTCAATACTTGTAGTAGCTGGAGTAAAGCCTAAATATTGAGAACAATCCCTAATGGGTTTGATATTTGCATCAATGAGATGAGAAATACTATGCAAGAGGTTAACACCGTGTTCATAATTGTGAATAAGTTTCCTTAAGCTTTCTAAAATGGAAAGAGCTTTAGGATTATTGTTTTCTTGACCTAGCCAATGTTCAAACTTCTAAAATTCATGGGAAATTTTTTGGAATTGATAAGGAGGAACCCTTAATGATTCTTCTTAGTCATGAGAAGAATGAGAAGAACTATTCTCAATGATAAGATTGGGACCATAAAGATGCATGTTGGTATCATCAAGATTCCTAGGAAAGGAGGGTTCGAGATCAAAGGAACTCACAAGTATATGAGTTATTCTAACTGGAATAATATAGGTTTTAAACAAAGTGATTAAGCTCATTCACAAGGGAATGACATGAAATATAAATGTAATGCAATTTGAAAGAAATATGCAATCCAAGCAAATTTAACCATCAAATTTAAGCATGAAGCTATGATGTAATATAAAATTTGACTAAAAAAATGCATAGAAGGAAAGATATGCTCCAACTATAATGCATATAAAATAGATATAAATGCAATATTATGTAAATGAAAAATATATCTATATATATAAATGCAAAGAAGGGGAATCTAACACCAAATCATAATGAAAGTGTACTAAGTTGGGTTCACCAAAATGTATCATATGAAATGGTGAGTAATGATATGGAGGAAGATAACTCACCAAATCAAATGGTACTAGGATATATGTGTAAGGTATAAAATGGATAGATGTTGATGATATTACCAAAATGTAAAGTAAGGAGATTTGTTTATTAATTATTGTTTGATTTGCTTAGAGTATATTGATTTCCTTAACCCTACTTTACATTTAATTGAATTGTATTGATAGTGTATTGCAATTGTGATTAAGGAGAAGATAAGATGCTCCTTTTCTATCCTCAAATGCACCAATGGAAGATCCAAGTTGATCAACCCAAAGGAAGGGCTAATGCGCAAATGAATCAACTATTTGGAAAGGAGAATAACAAGAAGGATATCTTAAATTATGTTAATTTATTAAATGAATATGTTTAATTATAGTAATTGAAAAGGATAATAAGAAGAACCAACCTCACAAAATTGTAGATCAAAGAATGCTATTTTCTGAGGTTTGTAGACTGTTTCTGGAAAATCTGATAGTTGACCCCAAACCAGAATGCAGAGACAAACAAAACCCAGAAATATTTTTTCATTCTAATGTCATCTTATGAAAAAGGTTGACATTGACCCACAAATGTCAACCTTAACCCAATAATGTTGACCCTAACCTACACAGGTCTGACATAAAATCTGTTCGCACCATCCGAAAGAAAGCCAAAAAGGGTATCCAGATCTGGTCTCAAATCTGCAATTCTGAACTTGTGCCTACAAGAAAAAGAGGATTGTTTGTTGTGGGGGAGGGGTTTGCCTTGGTCAAACCCCAGTTTTGGAATTAACCTCAAATATATGTAATTGAAATTGCAGAAATAGACAAAGTAAATGCTTAAATTC